>CM023537.1:39756389-40014076 GCA_013350335.1 Chimonanthus salicifolius | reverse complement strand
TTTAGTGTTTCGAATTTAGGGTTTTAGGGTTTAGGGTTTAGGGTTTTAGGGCTTAGGGTTTTAGGTTAGGGTTTAGGGTTTTTTAACGCCCGCCCCTTTTCACCGAAAATCAGTGTCTATTTTTTGTTTTTAAGTGACAAATGGCGCGGACGTCACGACACGAGTTAAGTCCTGAGCTTCTAAAGCCCGGATCTTAACTGGCCAACCCTACGTGTGCGTGGAACGAAGTCCACGAAAAACGGTTCACACGAAGAAGTAAGCTCGAGGAATACTACCCTAAGTGCGGAAATTACAATAGAGGCTAACCTACAACTTTTAGATAGCAGGGAAGATTTCATCATTTAATTACTAAAATGCCATAACATCATATGTCTACAATAAAATCCAAATCATAGCAATAAGTCTAAAATATTACATTTCCGACAAGCTAAACTATACAAATACACATTTCCCAAAGTAAACTTAAATAAAATAATTAGTCCGCCTTCCCAAGCTCCTAAGCTTGGCTCCCGTCTCGTCCTTCTACTCCTGCATTTCCTGCGTCATCAGCTAGGGTAGAAGTAGGGCGTTAGAACACATGCCCAGTAGGACTCCGAGTAGGGCTAACACATGGATTAGTGATAACAACGCATATAGATAATATTATAATAAAACCATGCACTTTGGGCAATGTCATGCAATGGGTGTTCTGTGTCATGAATCCCACCCATCAATCTCATCATCATTGTACAATGTCCCTTTTTCAACCATACATAGTGTTCCAAATAAAATCCATACCATCATCGTGCCATGACCCTCTTGATGGAAAAGCCTCATCAAGATGCGATCCACACTAGGCATCCCCCTTGATGAAAGAACCATCATCAAGGTATAACAATAAATACAACATCCTCCTTAATGGAAAACCATCATCAACGTATCATAATTACAAAAGGTCCCCCTTGATGGCAAAGCCTCATCAAGGTATAATAATACATATATGAAATATCCCCATGCATGTTTATCGGTCGCCCCGACGGAGCATGGACTCCGGTTTCATTTCATCCTTCCCCTGTCATATCCCTCCCATGCCATGCATGAGATATTGATGCCATATGCCATGTAATATATGTAACTCATAGTCATAAAACCCATCTTAAACAATGCCATGATTATCAAAATAAATCAAAGGAAACCCATCACATAATACCAAAATCCAAAACCCATCTTAAAAACAACCACATGATTACCAAAATAAATTAGTGGAAAACATCACATGATATTAAATCCAAAACCCATCTTAAAACAAACCATATAATTTCCAAACTAATTCAAAAAAACTATCACTCAATCCATAGCTTACAAAAAGGTAGGAATCCTATCAAATACCGACTAGCGTTCTTTCTTTCGTTTCCGCCCGATAGACCCGGTCGCCGATCCGCGTACCGCTTGCGATGTCCGGTACCTTATTACATATTAACAATTAGTCCATGTTTTAACCATTTCTAAGCCCATACATCATGTCTTAGTGGGTTTTCCTCATTTTGGCCAATATTTACGGTTTTGCCATTACTCTTCCATGGATAATTCATTCCCTCTTCCATACACATTATGGTCTATAATGGATTCATAAATTAGACCCATTAATGATCCATAATCACACACATTTCACGCCTAAATAAATTTCATTACATAATGTCCTTAGTAACTCCTTTATTCTTCTATCATAATACAAGGGTTGGTAGGGTTAAAATAAACCCTTCAAAGTAATAAAATGTAACCACAACCCTGACAAAATAACCCTTTTTAAATGACCTTTCTGACTACTCCCCAGCCTAGTCTTCCGTAGAAGACCCTGCATCATCCTCAAACACAAAGGAACTGTCAGGGCACGACATCGACGTGTGACCCAGTACTCCACATGTCAAACAAGGTATTATCCCTGGTCCTCCAATATAAGGACTGTTAATCCTTCATTTCCCGTGTCCATGTAGTCCACAACCCAGGCATACCACTTCAAGAGGGTAGGGGCAGTATGTGCAGTTGTGCCCAACCTGGTTGCACAACTCGCACATATAATCGGGTTCCATTTCCCCTACCGACTCTCTTATCATTGGAAAGTCTTCCATATTCTCCTCAGGAAGAGATGCTAAATCCTATTCATCTTCCTCGGGAGGTCCCTCCTGAATGTCCATGCTAACTTCTATGCTGGAAGCAAACACCAAATCTATGAGACAGTTAGGGGTTCCCTTATTCCATAATTCCGTATACTACACGTCACTTGACATATCTGTATCATAGAATACAAAAATCATCAGCAGCAATTCCAATAAAACCAATCTAGGTTTCGGGGAATTTCTTATGTATAGTACAATGTATTTTGATTGGGGAAGTTGCCAAATAAGCACACTTGTTTTCCTTTGTTTCTGGGGCGGGGGGAAATCTCTAAATCTCTATTGTTTGTTATTCAATTTGGGGAAAATTTCCTAAGTATCAATGTTTGTTCCATTTGGTGAGATCGGGGAAATTTTCCTACACTTGATAAATCCATCAATGTTCCATCCATTTGGGGAAAAGTCTAGATTCTGTTTTCTCGTTTCGGGGGAAGTAAGCCCTATTTGCTATGTTTGATAAGTCCATCACTTATAATGATTGTTCTTCTCCTTCCTATCATTCCTTTCCGTCGAAAGTTGTCTCAGATTGAATGCTTCCATTTGAGTCAATCGAAGTAAATTAACCCGGCCCCCGTGCAGCGGACTCCGAAGAGTCGGTCAGTTGGGATTCTTAGTTGTCAGTGAGACATGCAACCGTCTTAAATCTTACTTCGAGAGATTCATTCTTCCGATTTCGCTCTGATACCAGCTGTAACAGCCCGCCCCTTTTCACCGAAAATCAGAGTCTATTTTTTTTTTAAGTGACAAAGGGCGCAGGACGTCACTACGCGAGTTAAGTCCGAGCTTCTAAAGCTCGACCCTTAACTGGCCCACCCTACGTGTGCGTGGAACGAAGTACATGAAAAACGGTTCACACGCAGAAGTAAGCTCGAGGAATACTACCCTAAGTGCGGAAATTACAATAGAGGCTAACCTATAACTTTTAGATAGTAGGGAAGATTTCAACATTTAATTACTAAAATGCCATAACATCATATGTCTACAATAAAATCCAAATCATAGCAATAAATCTAAAATACTACATTTCCGACAAGCTAAACTATACAAATACACATTTCCCAAAGTAAACTTAAATAAAATAATTAGTCCACCTTCCCAAGCTCCTAAGCTTGGCTCCCGTCTCGTCCTTCTCCTCTGGTATTTCCTGCGTCATCAGCTAGGGTAGAAGTAGGGTGTTAGACCACGCGCCCAGTAGGACTCCGAGTAGGGCTAACACATGGATTAGTGATAACAACGCATATAGATAATATTATAATAAAACCATGCACTTTGGGCAATGTCATGCAATGGGTGTTCTGTGTCATGAATCCCACCCATCAATCTCATCATCATTGTACAGTGTCCCTTTTTCAACCAAAGATAGTGTTCCAAATAAAATCCATACCATCATCGTGCCATGACCCTCTTGATGGAAAAGCCTCATCAAGATGCGATCCACACTAGGCATCCCCCTTGATGGAAGAACCATCATCAAGGTATAACAATAAATGCAACATCCCCCTTAATGGAAAACCATCATCAAGGTATCATAATTACAAAGGTCCCCCTTGATGGCAAAGCCTCATCAAGGTATAATATACATATATGAAATATCTCCATGCATGTTTATCGGTCGCCCCGACGGAGCATGGACTCCGGTTTCATTTCATCCTTCCCCTATCATATCCCTCCCATGCCATGCATGAGATATTGATGCCATATGCCATGTAATATATGTAACTCATAGTCATAAAACCCATCTTAAACAATGCCATGATTATCAAAATAAATCAAAGGAAACCCATCACATAATACCAAAATCCAAAACCCATTTTAAAAACAACCACATGATTACCAAAATAAATTAGAGGAAAACATCACATGATATTAAATCCAAAACCTATCTTAAAACAAACCATATAATTTTCAAACTAATTCAAAGAAACCATCACTCAATCCATGGCTTACAAAAAGGTAGGAATCCTACCAAATACCGACTAGCGTTCTTTCTTTCGTTTCTTCCCGATAGACCCGGTCGCCGATCCACGTACCGCTTGCGATGTCCCGTACCTTATTACATATTAACAATTAGTCCATGTTTTAGCCATTTCTAAGCGCATACATCATGTCTTAGTGGGTTTTCCTCATTTTGGCCAATATTTACGGTTTTGCCATTACTCTTCCATGGATAATTCATTCCCTCTTCCATACACATTATGGTCTATAATGGATCCATAACTTAGACCCATTAATGATCCATAACTTAGGTCCGTTAATGACCCAGCAACCATATCATGTGATCATAAAATTAGTCCTTTTATTAACCTAACCGTTATTCCTTTAAACCCATACAAAAAAACCCCATACTTAACCCTTTAAATGGTTAATGGATCATGGGTTCAAAATACCCCATTCATCAAATCTTTCCATGGGGTTTACATCATGCATTTAACCCACAATGAGTCCATTATCCACTCATTCCCTTTATTCATAATTGATCCATACACTCACCAATCATGAGATACAACCATATCTTAACCTAATCCCCATTAGCTAAAGCATATCCATAGACTTTAACCTTAGCCTATCCATTGGTTCACAAAAATGGGTCCATTGATGTCTCATTAACCATGACATAAGAACATTAGCAATTAACCATTTAATTAACCTAACCTCCATTTATTTAAAACATAAATATATAACCCCATACTTAGACCATTAAGTGGCTCATAACAATGGGTCATGGGTTCATTAAAAATCAGCCCTTTCTACTTAACCAAATACCCATTTTTTTCTTTGGCCTATTTACACATTTGCACCCATCACAAGCCCTTCCATGAAGGGTTTAATTTATACATTTAAATCATCATTCTTAATCACATTCAAGTCCATAAACTTAGCCATATTCCCATTACAACTAATAACATTGGGTCCGTTTTGGTCCATCAACACCACCCGCATTTCCCATTTATTTTTCCATAATTCATAACCATTAATCCACCATTGGATCACCATAAGGTTCATTATCCATTCATGCCTTTTTAAGGCCACCAAATCATTCACATCATTCATAAACTCCCTCATAATTCTTTTAAAATTTACAACATTTAATCATTAAGCACTTAAAATTCTAAACCATTCTCCATGCTTCCATTCTTAATTAATTAAATTACACAATGTCCTCCATTCCTTAAAACCCTAAGAAAATCACACATTACCTAATCACCCACCATGGGGTTCGGCCATACTACATGGCCGAACCCTATGGCTCACAATTTCCTTCCAATTCCACATAATTCCATGCTTAATAACTTAATTACATTACATTCCTTAATCCATTTATTTTTCCTTAAACTAACCCTAATTTACCCATTAGGGTTTTGTCCACTTTCCATCCTTCAAATTGATGGATTTGAAATCCAAGGCCATGATTTGGTCACCTCTAAATCCAAGAAATGGATTTCATAGCCTCTTAAACTCCTAAGAAAAATCCAAACCTCTTGTTTAAAAAAATACTCACAATCGTACGGCTCCTCCGACTTTCGCCACTCCTGTCGGCTTCCTTAGCCTCCTTTTTTCTTCCTCTTGATCTTTGGTCGGCCAAGATGCTTGATCAATGGTGAAAACCTCCAAGCTTAGGGTCGGCTAAGGTAGGGTTTGCTTGAGAGAGGGAAAGGAGGAGATGATGAGAAGAAGATGGTAGATCTTGACCTTAGAATGGTGGACCATGCTTGTACCTCTTCTCTTCTCCTCTTCCTTTCTTAATTTTCTTCTTCTCTTCTTGGAGTGTGGGACGGTGGTGGAGAGCAAGATGGGAAAAATGAAATGAGAGTGAAAGAGCATCGATGGAAAAAGATGGGTGAAAGAGATAAGGTTTATCTCAATTGGGTGGAGTAATTAATTCCTCCCACCAACCCATGAGATCTTTTTTTTTTATGCTTTAATGGTGGTGGTTGGAACAACCACCACCCAAGCCCAACGTGTTTTAGCTTTTGAGATAAGATTGAATGGTTTGGGTCTTCCACCTCTTTGACCCCTTTGACCACCTTTTTGGATAATTTAATTATTTTAATTAATTAAGTCCTGTAACTTAGGTTAATTAATTCCATTTAGCGTAATTCCATTTACTCAAATTCCCTTCATCCATACACCCATGGTTGACCAATTCAACCATGGTGGCCGGCCCCACCAAACCTTGGGTCCACACACCACCTCACTTGGTGAGGTGGAGGTCGGCCCCATTCGGCCATGTTACTTAGGTCCAACTAACATTAACTTAGATGACTTAATTTCCAAATCAATCCATTCCTCTTCTTGGATCACCATTGGGCCCATGGCCCAATTACATTTTCCTCCTACCCATTTACCTTAGGGCTTACACTAACTTGATCCATTGGGTCCCAATTGGGTATTGGGCCCAATTTAACCATTCTTGACCCAATTAGTCATTATTGACCCATTAAATGAATTTAAATCCAATCCATAGTCTATTGGGCCCTACTTGGGCCTTTGTCCAAATTTTGGTCCATATACATTTATTCCATCAATTTTCCCAATTTCCATCATTAAAATAAATAATATCCACCTTTGTATTAGTTTACAAATTCCGGGCCGTTACAGTTTTAGAGTATAGGATTTAGGGTTTAGGTTTTAGGATTTGGGGTTTAGGGTTTTAGTGTTTAGGGTTTTAGGGTTTAGGGTTTAGGGTTTAGGGTTTTAGGGTTTAGGGTTTAGGGTTTAGGGTTTTAGGTCTTTAGGGTTTTAGTGTTTTAGGTTTTAGGGTTTAGGGTTTAGGGTTTTAGGGTTTAGGGTTTAGGGTGTAGGGGTTTTTGGTGTTAGGGCTTAGGGTTTAGGGTTTAGGGTTTTAGTGTTTTAGGGTCTAGGGCTTAGTGTTTAGGGTTTAGGCTTTAGGTTTTTAGGGTTTTAGGGTTTAGGGTTTATGGTTTATGGTTTAGGGTTTAGGGTTTTAGGGTTTTAGGGTTTTAGGGTTTAGGATTTTAGGGTTTTAGGGTTTTATTGTTTAGTGTTTTAGGGGCTTAGGTTTGGCATTTAAGGTTTTGGGGTTTTATAGTTTTAGTGTTTAGGGTTTTAGGGTTTAGGATTTTAGGGGTTTAGGGGTTTTGGGTCTAGGGTTTAGGGTTTAGTGTTAGGGATTAGGGTTTTAGGATTGTAGGGTTTACGGTTTAGGGTTTGGGGTTTAGGGTTTAGGGTTTAGGGTCTTAGGGTTTTAGGGTTTAGGGTTTAGTGTTTAGGGTTTAGGGTTTAGGGTTCTAGGGTTTAGGGTTTTAGGGTTTAGGGTTTAGTGTTTTGGGTATTAGTGTTCTTGGGGTTTAGGGTTTGGGGTTTTGGATTTTAGGGTTTTAGGGTTGTAGGGTTTAGGGTTTTAGGATTTTAGGGTTTAGGGTTATAGGGGTTTAGGGGTTTAGGGTTATAGGGGTTTAAGGGTTTAGGATTTTACGGTTTAGGGTTTTAGTGTTTCTGATTTAAGGTTTTAGTGTTTTAGGGTTTAGGGTTTAGGGTTTTAGTGTTTAGGGTTTTACGGTTTTAGGGTTTAGGGGTTTAGTGTTTAGGGGTTTAGGGGTTAAGTGTTTTAGGGGTTTAGGGTTTAGGTTTTAGGGTTTAAGGTTTAGGGTTTAGGGTTTTAAAGTTTTAAGGGTTTAGGGGTTTTGGGTTTAGTGTTAGGATTTATGTTTTAGGTTTAGGTCTTAGGGTATTCGGGTTTAGGGTTTTAGGGCTTAGGGTTTAGGGTTTAGGGTTTAGGGGTTTAGGGTTTTATTGTTTTAGGGTTTTAGCATTTAGCTTTTAGGGTTTAGGGTTTATGGTTTTGGGTTTTGGGTTTTAGGCTTTCGGGTTTAGTGTTTTAGGGTCTAGGGCTTAGTGTTTCGGGTTTAGGGCTTTTGGGTTTTAGGCTTTAAGGTATAGGGTTTATGGTTTAAAGTTTATGATTTAGGGTTTAGGGTTTTAAGGTTTACGGTTTTAGGGTTGAGGGTTTAGGGTTTTAGCGGCTTAGGGTTTGGGGTTTAGGGTTTTAGAGTTTTAGTGTTTAGGGTTTTAGGGTTTAAGGTTTTTGGGTTTAGGGGTTTATGGTTTAGGGTTTGGTGTTTAAGATTTTAGGGTTTTAGAATTTTAGTGTTTAGGGTTTTAGAGTTAGGGTTTTACGGTTTAGGGGTTTAGGGTTTAGGGTTTAGGGTCTTAGGGTTTTGTGGTTTAGAATTTAGGGTTTAGGGTTTAGAGTTTTAGGATTTAGGTTTTAAGGTTTTAGGGTTTAGGATTTTAGGGGTTTCGGGTTTTAGTGGTTTAGGATTTTAGGGTTTTGGGTATTAGTGTTTTTGGGGTTTAGGGTTTAGGGTTTAGGGTTGTAGGGTTTAGAGTTTTAGGGTTTAGGGTTTTAGGATTTTAGAGTTTAGGGTTATAGGGATTTTGGGGTTTAGGGTTATAGGGGTTTAAGGGTTTAGGGTTTTACGGTTTAGAGTTTTAGTGTTTCAGATTTAAGGTTTTAGTGTTTTAGGGTTTAGGGTTTTAGTGTTTTGAAGTTTTAATGTTTGGGGTTTTACGGTTTTAGCGTTTAGGGGTTTAGGGTTTAGGGGTTTAGGGGTTAAGTGTTTTAGGGGTTTAGGGTTTAGGGTTTAGGGTTTAGGTTTTGGGGTTAGGGTTTAGGGTTTTGGGTTTTAGAGTTTTTGGGGTTTAGGGGTTTAGGGTGTAGTGTTAGGATTTAGGTTTTAGGTTTAGGTCTTAGGGTATTCGGGTTTTAAGGTTTAGGGTTTCAGGGTTTTAGGGTTTTAGAGTTTTAATGTTTAGTGTTTTAGGGTTTAGGGTTTTACGGTTTTGGGGTTTTAGGGTTTAGGGTTTAGGGTTTCGATTTTAGGGTTAGGAATTAGGATTTTAGGATTTTAGTGTTTCAGGCTTTAGGGTTTAGGGTTTAGGGTTTACAGTCTTAGGGTTTTGTGGTTTAGGGTGTATGGTTTAGGGTTTAGAGTTTTAGGATTTTAGGTTTTAGGCTTTAGGATTTTAGGGGTTTAAGGTTTTAGTGGTTTAGGATTTTAGTTTTTTGGGTTTAGGGTTTTTGGGCTTTGGGTTTAGGATTTAGGGTTTTAGGGTTTAGGATTTTAGGGTTGTAGGGTTTAGGGTTTAGGATTTTAGGGTTTTACGATTTTAGGGGTTTAGGGTTTTAGGGTTTATGGCTTAAGGGTTTTAGGGTTTTAGTGGTTTGGGGCTTGGGGTTTAAGGTTTATGGTTTGAGATTTCGGGTTTAGGGTTTAGGGTTTTAGGGTTTTAAGGTTTTAGGATTTTAGATATTTAGTTTTTATGGTTTTAGGGTTTTAGGGTTTAAGGGTTTAGGGTTTTAGGGGTTTAGGGGTTTAGTGGTTTAGGGTTTAGGTTTTAGGGTTAGGGCTTAGGGTATTATAGGGTTTTAGGGTTTATGGTTTTATGGTGTTAGGGTTTTAGCGTTTTAGTGTTTAGGGTTTTAGGGTTTAGGGTTTTAGGGGTTTAGGGGTTTAGCGGTTTAGGGTTTAGGGTTTAGGTTTTAGGGTTAGGGCTTAGGGTATTAGGGTTTTAGGGTTTAGGATTTAGGGTTTAGGGTTTAGCGTTTTAGGGTTGAGGGTCTAGGATTTACGGTTTTAGGGTTTAGTGTTTTTGTGTTTTAGGGTTTAGGGTTTAGGGTTTTAGGGGTTTAGGGTTTAAAGTTTAGGGTTTTTGGATTTTAGGATTTTAGGGGTTTAGGGTTTATGGTTCTCGGGTTTTAGGGGTTTAGGGTTTTACTGGTTCTGATTTATTGTTTTAGGGTTTTAAGGTTTTAGAGTTTTAGGATTTAGAGGTTTAAGGTTTTAGGGTTTAGTGGTTTAGGGATTAGGGTTTAGGGTTTATGCTTTGGGATTTAGGGTTTAGGTTTAGGGTTTTGGGGTTTTACATTTAGAGTTTATGGTTTTACATTTCGGGTTTTAAGGTTTAGGATTTAGGGTTTCTAGTTTAGGGTTTAGGGTTTAGGGTTTTAGGGTTATAGGGCTTAGGGTTTAAGGCTCAGTGTTTAGGGTTTAGGGTTTAGGATTTAGGGTTTAGGGTTTTAGGGTTTAGGGTTTAGAGTTTAGGGTTTTAGGGTTTGGGGTGTTAGGGTTTTAGGGTTTAGGGTTTTATGATGTTAGGGTTTGAGGGTTTTAGGGGTTTAGGGTTTAGAGTTTAGGGTTTTGGAGTTTAGAGTTTAGGGTTTTAGCATTATTGGATTTTAGGGGTTTTAGGGATTAGGGTTTTAGGATTTTTTGGTCTAGGGTTCTAGGGTTTAGAGTTTTGGGTTTTAGGTTTTAGGGTTTCTGATTTAGAGTTTTAGGGTTTCTGATTGAGGGTTTTAGGATTTCTGATTTAGGGTTTAGCTTTTTGGGTTTTGGGGTTTTAGGGTTTAGGGTTTAGGGTTTAGGTCTTAGGGTTTTTGGGTTTTAGGAGTTTAGGGTTTAGTGTTTTCTAATTTTAGGGTTTAGAGTTTAGGGTTTTAGGGTTTAGGGTTTTGGGTTTAGGTTTCAGGGTTTTAGGGTTTAGGGTTTAGGGTTTTATGGTTTAGGGTTTAGGGCTTTAGGGTTTTAGGGTTTAGGATTTTAGGGGTTTAGGGTTTAGTGTTATAGGGTTTTAGGGTTTAGAGTTTAGGGTTTTAGGATTTTAGGGTTATGGGGTTTAGGGTTTTAGTGTTTTAGGGTTTTAGGGTTTGGGGTTTAGGGTTTTAGGGTTTTAGGGTTTAGGGCTTCTTATTTAGAGTTTTAGGGTTTCTGATTTACGGTTTTAGGGTTTTAGGGTTTTA
The DNA here is from genome assembly GCA_013350335.1 of Chimonanthus salicifolius. NCBI lineage: Eukaryota > Viridiplantae > Streptophyta > Magnoliopsida > Laurales > Calycanthaceae > Chimonanthus > Chimonanthus salicifolius. Next base: position 40,003,159 of record CM023537.1, on the reverse strand, counting down.
GGATTTTAGGATTTTAGGGTTTAGGCCTTTAAGGTTTTAAGGGTTTAGGGTTTAGGGTTTTAGGGTTTTAGGGTCTAGGGTTTAGGCTTTAGTGTTTTAGGGTTTAGGGTTTAGGGTTTTAAAGTTCTAGGAGTTTAAGGTTTAGTGTTTTAGGATTTAGGGTTTTAGAGTTTTAGGGTTTAGGGTTTTAGGGTTTAGGTTTTAGTGTTTTAGGGTTTTATGGTTTAGGGTTTTGGGTTCTAATGTTTAGGGTTTAGGGTTTTAGAGTTTTAGGGTTTAGTGTTTTAGGGTTTTAGGTTTTAGGGTTTTAGGGTTTTAGGGTTTAGGGTTTTACTATTTCTGATTTAGGGTTTTAGGATTTTAGGGTTTTAGAGTTTTAGGGTCTTAGGGTTTTAGTGGTTTAGGGCTTGGGGTTTAGGGTTTATCGTTTAGGATTTTGGGTTTCGGGTTTAGGGTTTTAGGGTTTTTGGGTTTAGGGTTTAGGGTTTCTGGTTTAGGGTTTAAGTTTTAGTGTTTTAGGGTTATAGGTTTAGGGTTTAGGGTTAGGGTTTTAGTGTTTAGGGTTTTAGTGTTTAGGGTTTTAGGTTTCGGTTTTAGGGTTTAAGGTTTTAGGGTTTGGGGGTTTAGGATTTAGGATTTAACGGCTTTGGGTTTTAGGGTTTTAGGATTTTAGGGTTTAGTGTTTAGGGTTTGGGGTTTTTGGGTTTTTGGGTTCTTGGGTTTAGGGTTAAGTGTTTTAGGGTATAGGGTTTAGGATTTTAGGATTTTAGTGTTTTGGGCTTTAGATTTTTGGGTTTTAGGGTTTCTGATTTGGGGCTTTAGGGTTTTACGGTTTTACAGTTTTAACGTTTCTGATTTAGGGTTTTAGTGTTTTAGATTTTTAGGATTATAGGGTTTAGGGTTTCTGATTTAGGGCTTTAGGGTTTCTGATTTAGGGTTTTTGGGTTTTACGGTTTTAAGGTTTCTGATTAGGGGTTATAGTGTTTTTTATTTTTATGATTATAGGGTTTTGGGTTTTAGGGTTTTAGGGATTTAGGGTTTGGTTTCAGGGTTTAGGGTTTAGGGTTTGGGGTTTTAGGGCTTTAGGGTTAGGGTTTGGGGCTTAGGGTTTAGGGTTTTAGGGTTTCAGGATTTGGGGTTTTAGGGTTTAGGGTATTAGGGGTTTAGGGTTTAGGGTTTAGGGTTTTAGGGCTTTAGAGTTTTAGTGTTTAGGGTTTTAGGGTTTAAGGGTTTAGGTTTTAGGGTTCAGGGTTTAGGGTTTAGGTTTTAGGGTTAGGGTTTAGGGCATTAGGGTTTTTGGGTTTTAGGGTTTAGGGTTTTGGTGTTTTCGCGTTTTAGGGTTGAGGGTTTAAGGTTTAGGGTTTTAGGGTTTAGGGTTTTAGGGTTTTAGGGTTTAGGGTTTTGGGTTTAGGTTTTAGGGTTTTAGGGTTTAGGGTTTTTGGGGTTTAGTGTTTGAGAGTTTTAGGGTTTAAATTTTAGGGTTTTAGGATTTTAGGGGTTTAGGTTTTCTGGTTTTTGGGTTATAGGGGTTTATTGTTTCTGATTTAGGGTTTTAGGGTTTTAGGGTTTTAGAGTTTTATGGTTTAGGGGTTTAGGGTTTTAGGGTTTCAGCGTTTTAGAGTTTTAGGATTTAGGGGTTTAGGGTTTTAGGGTTTTGGTGGTTTAGGGCGTGGGGTTTAGGGTTTATGTTCTGTGATTTAGGGTTTAGGGTTTAAGGTTTTAAGGTTTAGGGTTTAGGGTTTCTGGATTAGGGTTTAGGATTTAGGGATTTTGGGTTATAGGGCTTAGGGTTTATGGCTTAGTGTTTAGGGTTTAGGGTTTAGGGTTTTAGGGTTTGGGGTTTTAGGACTTAGGGTTTTAGAATTTTAAGGTTTAGGGTTTTAGGGGTTTAGGGTATTAGGGTTTTAGGGTTTAGAGTTTAGGGTTTTACGGTTATAGGCTTTTAGGGCTTAGGGTTTAAACTTTTAGGCTTTTAGGGTTTTGGGTTTTAGGTTTAGGGTTTTAGGGTTAAAGTTTTCTGATTTAGAGTTTTAATGTTTTTGATTTAGGCTTTTAGGGTTTCTGATTTAAGGTTTAGGGTTTTGGGTTTTGTGGTTTTAGTGTTTAGGGTTTAGGGTTTTAGGGTTTTAGGGTTTAGCATTTTAGGGTTTTAGGGTTTAGGGTTTAGTGTTTTCGATTTTAGGGTTTAGTGTTTAGGGTTTTAGGGTTTTAGGATTTTAGTGTTATGGATTAGGGTTTTACGGGTTTGAGAGTTTAGTGTCTAGGGTTTTATGGATTTAGGGTTTAGGTTTTAGGGTTTCAAGGTTTTACAGTTTAGGGTTTAGGGTTTTAGGGTTTTAGGGTGTAGGGTTTAGTGTTTTAGGGTTTTATGGTTTAGGGTTTTAGGGTTTTAGGGTTTTAGGGTTTAGGGTTTAGTGTTTTAGGGTTTTAGGGTTTAGAGTTTAGGTTTTCGGGTTATAGGATTTTAGGGGTTTTAGGGTTTAGAGTTTTAGGGTTTTAAGGTTGAGGGTTTTAGGGTTTAGGGTTTTGGGTTTTGGGTTTTAGGTTTTAGTTTTCTGATTTAGAGTTTTAAGTTTTCTGATTTAGGGTTTTAGGGTTTCTGATTTAGGGTTTAGGGTTTTGGGTTTTGGGGTTTTAGAGTCTAGGGTTTTGAATTTTACGATTTTAGGGTTTAGGGTTTTAGGGTTTTAGGGGTTTAGGGTTTAGTGTTTTAGGGTTTTAGGGGTTAGAGTTTAGGGTTTTAGGATTTTAGGATTTAGGATTTAGGGTTTTAGGGTTGTAGAGTTTTAGTGTTTAGGGTTTTAGGGTTTTAGGGTTGTAGAGTTTTAGTGTTTAGGGTTTTAGGGTTTTAGGGTTTGGGGTTTTAGGGGTTTAGGGGTTTGGGGGTTTTGGGTTTAGGGTTAGGGCTTAGGGTTTTAGTGTTTTACGGTTTAGGGTTTAGGGTTTTAGGGTTTTAGGATTTAGGTTTAGTGCTTTAGGGTTTTAGGGTTTAGGTTTAGTGTTTTAGGGTTTTAGGGTTTAGGGATTAGGGTTTTAGAATTTAGGGTTTTAGGAGTTAAGGGTTTATTGTTTTAGGGTTTTAGGGTTTAGAGTTTAGGGTTTTAGGGTTAAAGGATTGTAGGGGTTTTAGGATTTAGTGTTTTCTGGTTTATGCTTTAGGGTTTTGCGTTTTATGTTTTAGGGTTTTAGGGTTTCTGAGTTATAGCTTTTGGATTTCTGATTTAGGGTTTTAGGGTTTCTGATTTAGGGTTTAGGGTTTCGGGTTTTGGGGTCTTAGGGTTTAGGGTTTTAGTGTTTTATGGTTTAGGGTTTTAGGGTTTAGGGTTTTAGGGTTTTAGGATTTATGATTTTAGGATTTTAGGGTTTAAGGTTTTAGGGTTTAGAGTTTAGGGTTTTAGGATTTTCAAGTTAAGGGTTTAGGGTTTTAGAGTTTTAGTTTTTAGGGTTTTAGGGTTTTAGGGTTTAGCGTTTGAGGGGTTTAGGGATTTAGAGTTTAGGGCTTAGGGTTTAGGTTTTAGGGTTAGGGCTTAGGGTTTTAGGTTTAGGGTTTAGGGCTTAGGGTTTAGCATTTTAGGGTTTTAGGGTTTAGGATTTAGGGTTTATAGTTTTGGGTTTAGGGTTTTAGGGTTAAAGGGCTAATGGTTTAGGCTTTATGGTTTAGTGTTTAGGATTAAGGTTTTAGGGTTTAGGGTTTTAGGGTTTTAGGGTTTTAGGTTTAGGACTTTAGGGTTTTCAGGTTTAGGGTTTTAGGATTTTAGGGTTTAGGGTTTTAGGGGTTTAGGGTTTAGTGTTTTAGGGTTTTAGGGTTTTGGATTTTAGGGTTTAGGGTTTCTGATTTGGGGTTTTAGGGTTTCTGATTTATGGTATTAGAGTTTCTGATTCTGGGTTTAGGGTTTTAGGGTTTTACGGTTTAGGGTTTGGGGTTTACAGTTTAGGGTTTTAGGTTTTAGGGGTTTAGGGCTTAGGGTTCAGGGTTTACGGTTTTAGGGTTTTAGAGTTTTAGTTTTTACGGTTTTAGGGTTTAGGGTTTTAGGGGTTTAAGCGTTTAGGTTTTAGGGTTATGGCTTAGGGTTTTAGGGTTTTTAGGTTTTAGGGTTTAGGGTTTTGGGTTTAGGGTTTAGGGTTTAGGGTTTTAGGATTCAGCGTTTTAGGTTTTTAGGGTTTAGGGTTTTATGGTTTTAGGGTTTCGGGTTCAGGGTTTTAGGGTTTAGGGTTTAAGGTTTAAGGATTTTAGGGTTTAGGTTTTTAGGGTTTTAGGTTTTAGGGTTTTAGTGTTTAGGATTTTTGGGGTTTAGGGTTTAGTGTTTTAGGGTTTTAGGGTTTAGGGTTTAGGGTTTCTGATTTAGGGTTTTTTGTTTTTGATTTGGGTTTTTAGGGTTTCTGATTTAGGGTTTTAGGGTTTCTGATTTAGGGTATTTGGGTTTCTGATTTAGGGTTTAGGGTTTTGGATTTTAGGGTTTTAGGGCTTAGGGTTTAAGGTTTTAGTGTTTTGGGTTTTATGGTTTATGGTTTTAGTGGTTTAGGGTTTAGGGTTTAGGGTTTTAGTGTTTTAGGGTTTTAGAGTTTTAATGTTTAGGGTTTTAGCGTTATAGAGTTTAGGGTTTTAGGGGTTTAGGGGTTTAGGTTTTAGGGTTAGGGCTTAACGTTTTAGGGTTTTAGGGTTTAGGGATTAGGGTTTAGGATTTAGGGTCTTAGCGTTTTACGGTTTAGGGTTTAAGGTTTACAGTTTAGGGTTTAGGGTTGAGGGTTTTGGGGCTTAGGGTTTAGGGATTAGTGTTTAGGGCTTAGGGTTTAGGTTTTAGGTTTTAGGGTTTTAGGGTTTGGGCTTTTAGGGTTTTAGGTTTTAGGGTTTTAGAATTTTAGGGTTTAGGATTTTAGGGGTTTAGGGTTATAGGGTTTTAGGGGTTTAGGGTTATAGGGCTTAGGGTTTAGGATATTAGGGTTTTAGGGTTTGGGGTTTTAAGGTTTTAGGGTTTAGGGTTTTAGAATTTTAGGGTTTAGGGTTTTAGGGGCTTAGGGTATTAGGGTTTTAGGGTTTAGAGTTTAGGGTTTTAGGGTTTAGAGTTTAGGGCTTTAGGGTTATAGGCTTTTAGGGGTTTTAGGGATTAAGGTTTTAGGGTTTTAAGGTTTAGGGTTTTGGGGTTTTGGGTTTTAGGTGTTAGGGTTTTAGGGTTTTGGGTTTCTGATTTAGAGTTTTAAGGTTTATGATTTGGGGTTTTAGGGTGTCTGATTTAAGGTTTAGGGTTTTGGGTATTTGGGTTTCATTGTTAAGGGTTTAGGGTTTAGCATTTTAGGGTTTTAGGGGTTTAGGGTTTAGTGTTTTCAGATTTTAGGGTTTAGGGTTTAGGGTTTAGGGTTTTAGGTTTTAGGATTTTAGTGTTAGGGCTTCGGGTTTGAGGTTTTGAGAGTTTTAGTGTGTAGGGTTTTAGGGTTTTGGGTTTTATGGGTTTAGGGTTTAGGGTTTAGGTTTTAGGGTTTCAGGATTTTACGGCTAAGGGTTTAGGGTTTTAGGGCTTTAGGGTTTAGGGTTTAGTGTTTTAGGGTTTTAGGGTTTAGGGTTTTAGGGTTTTAGGGTTTTAGGGTGTTAGGGTTTAGTGTTTTAGGGTTTAGAGTTTTGGGTTTTCGGGTTATAGGATTTTTGGGGTTTAGAGTTTTAGGGTTTTAAGGTTTAGGGTTTTAGGGTTTAGGGTTTTGGGTTTTAGGTTTTAGGGTTTAGGTTTTCTGATTTAGAGTTTTAAGGTTTCTGATTTAGGGTTTTAGGGTTTCTAATTTAGGGTCTAGGGTTTCTGGTTTTGAGGTTTTAGGGTCTATGGTTTTGAATTTTACGATTTTATGGTTTAGGGTTTTAGGGTTTAGGGTTTAGGGTTTTAGGGTTTTAGAGTTTTAGTGTTTAGGGTTTTAGGGTTTTAGGATTTAGGGTTTAGGGTTTTAGGGGTTTAGGGGTTTGGGGGTTTTGGGTTGACGGTTTAGGGTTTAGGTTTTAGGGTTAGGGCTTAGGGTTTTAGTGTTTTACGGTTTAGGGTTTTAGGGATTTAGGGTTTAGGGTTAGTGTTTTAGGGTTTTATGGTTTAGGGTTTTAGGGGTTTAGGGTTTAGTGTTTTAGGGTTTTAGGGTTTAGAGTTTAGGGTTTTAGGGTTTAGGGTTTTCTAGTTTATGCTTAAAGGTTTTGCGTTTTATGTTTTAGGGTTTTAGGGTTTAGGGTTTCTGAGTTTTTTAGGGTTTCTGATTTAGGGTTTTAGGGTTTCTGATTTAGGGTTTTAGGGTTTCTGATTTAGGGTTGGGTTTTGGGGTTTTAGGGTTTCGGGTTTTAGTGTTTTATGGTTTAGGGTTTTAGGGTTTTAAGGTTTAGGGTTTTAGGGTCTTAGGATTTTAGGGTTTAAGGTTTTAGGGTTTTAGGGTTTAGACTTTAGGGTTTTAGGATTTTCAGGTTAAGGGTTTAGGGTTTTAGGGTTTTAGAGTTTTAGTTTTTAGGGTTTTAGGGTTTTAGGGTTTTGGGTTTGAGGGGTTTAGGGTTTAGGGTTTAGGGTTTAAGTTTTTGGGTTAGGGCTTAGGGTTTTAGGGTTTAGGTTTTTGGGTTTAAGGTTTAGCTTTTTAGGATTTTAGGGTTTAGGATTTAGGGTTTCAGTTTTGGGTTTAGGGTTTTAGGGTTAAAGGGCTAAAGGTTTAGGCTTTAGGGTTTAGTGTTGGGGTTAGGGTTTAGGGTTTTAGGGTTTTAGGGTTTAGTGCTTTAGGGTTTTAGGGTTTTAGGGTTTAGGGTTTTAGAGGTTAGGGTTTAGGGTTTAGGGTTTTAGGGTTTTGGGTTTTAGGGTTTTAGGGTTTAGGGTTTCTGATTTGGGGTTTTAGGGTTTCTGATTTATGGTATTAGAGTTTCTGAATTTGGGTTTAGGGTTTTAGGGTTTTACGCTTTAGGGTTTAAGGTTTAGGGTTTAGGGTTTTAGGTTGTAGGGGTATAGGGCTTAGGGTTCAAGGTTTTACGGTTTTAGAGTTTTAGTTTTTACAGTTTTAGGGTTTAGGGGTTTAGGGTTTTAGGGGTTTAGGAGTTTAGGTTTTAAGGTTAAGGCTTAGGGTTTGAGGGTTTTTAGGTTTTAGGGTTTAGGGTTTAGGGTTTAGGGTTTCAAGGTTTAGGGTTTAGGGTTTAGGGTTTAGGATCGAGGGTTTTATAGTTTTAAGGTTTTAGGGTTTAGCGTTTTAGTCTTTTAGGGTTTAGGTTTTTATGGTTTTAGGGTTTTGGATTTAGGGTTTTAGGGTTTAGGGTTTAAGGGTTTTAGGGTTTAGGCTTTTAGGGTTTTAGGGTTTAGGGTTTTAGGGTTTTAGTGTTTCGGATTTTTGGGGTTTAGGGTTAAGTTTTTAGGGTTTTAGGGTTTAGGGTTTCTGATTTAGGGTTTTTGGGTTTTTGATTTGGGGTTTTAGAGTTTCTGATTTTGGTTTTTAGGGTTTCTGATTTAGGGTATTAGGGTTTCTGATTTAGGGTCTGGTTTTGGATTTTAGGGTTTTAGGGCTTAGGGCTTAGGGTTTAGGGTTTTATGATTTTAGGGTTTTGGGTTTTAGGGTTTTAGGGTTTTGGGTTTTAGGGTTTATGGTTTTAGGGGTTTAGGGTTTAGGGTTTTAGTGTTTTAGGGTTTTAGAGTTTTAGTGTTTAGGGTTTTAGGGTTTTTGGCGTTTAGGGTTTTAGGGGCTTAGGGGATTAGGTTTTAGGGTTAGAGCTTAACGTTTTTTGGTTTTAGGGTTTAGGGTTTAGGGTTTAGGATTTAGCGTTTTAGCGTTTTAGAGTTTAGGGTTTAAGGTTTACGGTTTAGGGTTGAGGGTTTTGGGGCTTAGGGTTTTAGGGTTTTAGGATTTTAGGGTTTAGGGTTTTCGGGTTTAAGGTATAGGCTTTTAGGGTTTAGGGTTTAGGATTTACTGTTTTAGGGTTTTAGGGTTTTCGTGCTTAGGATTTTTGTGGTTTAGGGTTTAGTGTTTTAGGGTTTTAGGGTTTAGGATTTAGGGTTTTTGATTTAGGGTTTTTGGGTTTCTGATTTAGGGTTTTAGGGTTTTACGGTTTTTGTATTTGGGGTTTTAGGGTTTTAGGGTTTAGGGTTTTAGAGGTTTAGGTTTTAGGGTTGGGGCTTAGGGTTTTAGGGTTGAGGTTTAGGGTTTAAGGTTGAGTGTTTTAAGGTTTTAGGGTTTAGAGTTTAGGGTTTTAGGGTTTTAGGATTTTAGGGCTTTAGGGTTAAGGGTTTTCGGTTTTTAGGGGTTTTAGGGTTTTGCTGTTTTTGATTTAGGGTTTTTGGGTTTTAGGGATTTAGAGTTTTAGGGTTTAGGGGTTTAGGGTGTTAGGGTTTTAGTGGTTTAGGGCTTGGGGTTTATGGTTTATGGTTTAGGGTTTTGGGTTTTACTTTTTCTTATTTAGGGTTTTAGGGATTTACAGTTTTAGTGTTTAGTGGTTTAGGGTTTTAGTATTTTAGTTTTTGGGTTTTAGGGTTTTATTACGGTTTAGGGTTTCTACTTTAGGATTTTAGGGTTTCTGATTTAGGGTTTCAGGTTTAGGGTTTTAGAGTTTAGGGTTTAGGGTTTAGGGTTTTAGGGTCTTAGGGTTTAGGGTTTTAGGATTTTGGGTTTTAGGGGTTTAGGGTTTAAGGTTTAGGATTTTAAGGTTTTAGGGTTTTAGAGTTTTAGTGTTTAGGATTTTAGGGTTTTAGGGTTTAATGTTTTAGGGGTTTAGGGTTTTAGCTTTTAGGGTTAGGGCTTAGGGTTTTAGGGTTTTAGGGCATAGGGCTTAGGGTTTTAGGGTTTTAGGGCATAGGACTTAGGGTTTTAGGGTTTGGGGTTTTAGGGGTTTAGGGTTGAGTATTTTAGGGTTTTAGGGGTTAGAGTTTAGGGGTTTAGGGTTTAGGATTTTACGGATTTAGGGTTTTCAGGTTTTAGGGGTTTAGGGTTTTACCTTTCTGATTTAGGGTTTAGGATTTTGGGATTTAGAGTTTTAGGGTTTAGGGGTTTAGGGCTTTAGTGGTTTAGGTCTTAGGGCTTAGGGTTTATGGTTTAGGGTTTGGGTTGAGGGTGTAGAGTTTTAGGGTTTTAGGGTTTAGAGTTTAGGGTTGAGGGTGTAGATTTTTAAGGTTTTAGGGTTTAGGGTTTAGGTTTTAGGTTTAGGGTTTAGGGATTTAGGGTTTTAGGGTTTTAGGGTTTAGGGTTTAGGGTTAGGGCTTAGAGTTTTAGGGTTTAGGGTTTAGGAGAGCCAAAAGACGTAATGTCGAATAGGTTGCGCCTCCACTTGGGTCATGCAAATTCATTGTAGATGGGGCAGAGATAGGTAAACCTGGGCCAACATGAATAGGTTGTACCGCCCCGCCCCACAACAAATCCGTGACATCCACACGTCACGATCCGCCAAGTGACGAGAGCGTGGAATTCTCATTTAAATTTCCAAATCTTATCGTCGAGCATAATGGGGAGAACTTATTTCCTAAATATAATCAATGTTCAAGATTTCTACCGAAATTTCGGCAGAGCCTCCCCTAAAAGTTGACATTTGGAGATTTTATTCCCTACATTTAACTTCGTTCACTTGTCAAACCATGGCAACAATAAGGGTGACACAACCCAAGGAGATGTACTTGGACGTATGATGCCAACTTCCGGCAGTTCCTATAGATGGGTCTCTAGTTCCTTGAGTTCTGCTGGTGCCATTCTATAAGGCGCAATTGAAATGGGTGAAGTGCCAGGGAGTAGGTCTATAACAAACTCGACCTCTCGGTGTGGTGGTAATTCTGTCAATTTCTCAAGAAATACATTGGAAAATTTGTACATCACAAGAGGTAAATATATTTCAGTCACCCTTGCATTTTCTCAACAGAAACTTGCTACCAAACTCTATATACTAGTATCTCTACCAAAATTATTCAATTTTGGATCACAAGATGGGGTCAACTTCCTGACAAACTTTATACCTGAAGGTGAACAACCGAATATTTTTCTACTAAAACAGTTCATCGAGATTCGATGACAAAACAACCAGTCCATGCTAAGGATTACATCAAATCCCAACATATTTAACACCAGCAGGTCAAATTTTAATTCAATGTCACCTAGTGTCAAGATACATGCTCTTCACACTTGATCTACTCTGTTCTTTGGTCCTAATGGGGATTTTACACAAAGAGGTTTCTTCATCAACTCAAAGTTCAGACCCAGATTATAAACAAACTGACAAGCAATAAACGAATGTGTAGCACTAGTATTAAATAATACTCTAGCCCAAGAACTGAATAATAATAAAGTACCTTGCATGACAGCCGATTCCTCAGGATCTTCAGTCTGGGGCGTCAAACCAAACAATCGGCTATGTGTCATTTAGCCTGGGCGCCCACAGCCCCTTCCCTGTTTGAGCCCCTGATGTGGACTATTTGGTGCCACTGACGCTCTGGAGGCCTGCTGAGACTGAGGCTGGAACCCAAAAGGTTCCTACCTTGAACTCTGTGGAGGTCTCACAACATTACTCGAACTATCATTCTGCCTGCAAAGTTTTGCCACATGGCTCTTTCCACATATGAAACACCGACGATCATTCGGGCGAGGACACTGTCTGGTTGAATGATCCATCTGGCCACAAGAATAACATTGTATTGGCTTTAGCTCAAAACTATTGGTATGTCTTGATGAAAATGGTCGTGGTCTGGGAGAAATACTCTTATTTTGATAAGGATGCATTCTTCTATTCTTGAAGTGTCTGAAGTTCTTTCGACCACTGCCGGAGGACATCTGGTTCTGGTCTCCACTGGTCATTCCCAATGAAGCCTCAATATTCAATGATCTCTCTACTACATCAACATAGGAGGTGAATCTATGCCCAACAACATGAGTACGAAGAATAGGATTCAATCCTTCCTCAAAACTCCGGACCTTCATTTTCTCGTCTTTCACCAGTTCTAGGGCGAAACGGGTTAACTCTGAAAACTTGGCCTCGTATTGGGCAATTGCGTCACGGCCTTGCACTAAAGCCAAGAACTTTGCCATTTTTGTTTCTCGCAAAGGAAAGTATTTTGCTAAAAACAGGTCCTTGAACTCTTTCTAAGTCTTCGTTGTGTCTGGGTGCTTTTCAGTCTCAAGCAACCACCAACACCGGACATCCCCCGCCAACTGATAAGTACCCGTCAAAATTCTAACCTCATCATCTTTCAACATCAAAGTATTTAGGTTAATTTCAATATGTTCTAGCTATTCCCCTGCCATCATCGGATCCCGGTCTCTCATGTAAGTTGGAGGATTCAGATGTTTAAATTCTCGAACAACCATTATTGCCCTCGTATTTGGAGGATTAAAGGGAGTAGTAGCCTGTAAAGTTTGTAGACTCTGCTGCACAACCTCTAGGGTACTTTGTTGGTTCTATGTTGTGCATTGCACGGTGTCTAACGTCAATTTGATGGTCTGGAACATGCTACCATGTTCCGCATTCATTTGTTGGGATACGACAATCACCCCACTATCTCGGTTTTCCTCATTGTTTTAGGAAGTGGCACTCGTCATTGTATGTTCACAAGTTAAATATTTAATCAGTCTATAGTCAAACGAGAGCCAAAGTCACAATAATATCATCCTGAGAACCGAGCCTGAGGGACCACTTAGACCATCGAATCATATATATCACCTCATTCCCATCATTGGTCAAGGGATTAAATCTACACTCACACATGGTTCTACTAATCATTAGTAAAAAATCAAGGGGATAATAATAAACTCTTGTTATTTCACTTTTTTCCATACGCACAGTCCGAGAGTTGAACTGTGCTCTGATACCATACTGTGACGTCCTGCCCCGCGACGAGCCCGTGACATGGACATGTCAGGATCCGCCACGTGACGAGAACGTGGAATTTATTCCCTACATTTAACTTCGTTCACTTGTCAAACCATGGCAATAATATTTCTTAATAAAAGAACATCAAATAATATTACGTACTCCACTCAAAATCTTTGGAGTCACGCACTAACTCAAATAACTTATTACAATCCATGAAATTCTCAAAGTTATATTTCAATTCTATTAAAATAGTCAAAACTATAATAAGGGAAATCAAGTAAGGAGTTTTTATTGTAATCCACTTTCTCCTTGGTTCAAGCGTCTTCTTGGGGTTCTTCATACCCCACTTCCATAGTGTTCCCTGAAAATAGTAAGGGGGTGAGCTACACTAGCCCAGTGTGGTAAGAGTAACACACTACTAGGATTATAGTATATTTAATTAGACCAATGAAATATCATTTTATCCATCACCAAAGTATATAAGCAAACACCACATGTATAGCATATGACAATCATTTACATAAGTCAAATCACAAATCATCATATAAACGTATCTCTCGTAAAATGCAACTCTACACGATGGACTCAATGATCAATGCCAACTCAACTCACATATACCCATGCACTCTCGGACACGATGCGGTGCATGCGGTACTTTCACATATGCCAACGCAGACAGACGGTACTCTCACGTATGTCCATACAATCACACTTATGACGCATCAGTATTCGGTATTCTCACGTATACCAATGCAACCATACTCATCAACACTCGCAACGCGGTGTACATGGTACTCTCACACGTGCCAACACAAGTTGCACTATGATGCGGTGCACATGATACTCTCACATGTACCAACGCAGTCATTCACGTGACATGGGGCATACGATACTCTCACGTATACCAACACCGTCACACCAACACTCATGTTCATGCTCATGTCCCACATGCATGCTGAATGCAATCACACTAGTAGGACTTGCATAGCTCAATGCACATCATATTACATGGGTAGTCATCATTCTTACTATCTCATATTCATCTAGATAGATACACATCAAAGTGGAGTAAGATACACTTTTGACAAACATATCTGACCATATCATGTATTCATATTAATCATAGTATGACATGCAACTTCATCATACTTACTTATCACACATGTCAATAATAGAATAAGACATGCAATTAATATAACACATAGTCATAACATGCTTCATGTCTATGACTTCATACCTTATAATTTCATCTATCACACTATCATGTCATAATATGTAATTCTATATTAGCACAACAAGAGTTTCTTCTCTCACATATACCAAGTCTATTCATCTATTCCATCAATAATTCTCAATAAGCATATTAAAAAGTAATAAAAATGTAGTAATTAAAAACATAGATTAAAGTGTGTTAAACCCTCACCTCTAAACATCAAAATAAAATAAAAGTTGAGGCAAGCAATAAGTGAACAAGGTAATTAAAATAATTACAAAAAGAAAATAATAATAGTAGATAAGAATCAAATTGGACTTACATATACTAAGAATGCCCACTCGTAGGAAATATGGAATCTAAGTGTAACATCCCATCCCATTACGGGCGCGTTATCTCCGAAAAACCTCAGAAAGTCACAAAAGACAGATATCGGGTACAAGAGCAGCAAGCAATTTTTTTTTTCAAAACGGGGTAACTACTTCCAGTCCAACAGGCTACAAGTTCAAAACTAGAATAAACACAACGAACCACAAATGTAAACTAATCAAGTGGTTATACAGTCATCCAAACAAACATATGATTCAGTCCATGTGACTAAAGTTCTCAAATATCAAACATAGCATAAACATAAGCTTCTATTCTCTACTACTCCTCTTCTGGTACTTGCTCAAGGGGCCCTCCTGGTCCCTCCAGCGATCGGGGCACCTAAAAGGTAAGGGGAGTGAGCTAAAACTGCCTAGCAAAAGAACATATCACATATTAACAAGGTAGTTATAGTTCACATATGAAAAGGGGCAGTAAATATCACAAGTGAATAAACATCTATGCCTACGATACTCAACTACTCTATTAACCGATGTACCATTAACCAAATCCAAGAAATCATCTCCATAGCCCACGTCAGGTCCTCCAACGAACCCCTGTCTCCCTACCAGTATCATTGGGAGACTAAAGAATACACAACTGCCTCACCCACACGAGCCATGTCGGAAACTACCTCGACCACGCTCGAGGGAGCCAAACTCTAGGGCAGGCACCTCGACCACCAGAACACAATGGGGAGACCTACATCCCCTATGGGCGTCTCAACCGCCGGAGTGTAACAGGGGAAGTCCTCCCAACCACCAAGCTCATCTCATCATCATGAATGTATACACATAAACAAAACCTCCCATGCATGCACATGATATCATGATCATGTATGACAACACAAATATGTTCTGACATGACATCAATATCAATAACATGCCTCATCATGCAGTCAACGACACATAACAGTGCTTAGACTCATACTTCTACATCCAGCATGCGATTACATTTGCATCTTATGCGTAAACACGCAATGCATCACAACATCTTCTAACTATCGTGTTCAACAATCCATCTAACACTTGTCTCATTCATCATAATATCATATATGTGTTATGATTAAACACAAACATACTTTCAACAACTTTCAAGCATCAATAATCATTCATTCAATCAGAATTTTCCATTAATCGCATATAATTGATATGGGTGAACCCGAACGGATCCCTTGCCACATATTCATTTCAATAGTTCCCTTACCGAGTGGCTTAATAAACGAAAGGGTCTCATTCAGGTCACTCAATGTCCAAGGTTATAGGTTAAGAATGCGAATGCATGCTAAAACAGTGATAAGTCCCGTCACCGTGTGTGTGAAGTCGAAAGTCCATAGTGAGTAAGTGACTTGTTGGGTTGAAAGGAGTTCAATCTGTAGAAATAAGGAAGAACGGATAAGTAATTAAGACAAAACAGGTCAAAAAAAGAGGCCAAGAAGAAAACGGGCCTAAAACTAACGGGACGGGGCGTTACACTAAGAATCAAGTAAGGAACTTATCGTCTATGCAGAGAAAACAGCCTTTGTCCAGAGGAAAGAAGAAGATCAAGTAGTATGTGATTGAGCAACTTCAGTTCTGATTTGGTTGCTGGGGATCCTATAGCAGCAGCTGAGAAATTTCCAAGAGAGACTGAACGGGGCAGCAAAAGAGACGAGAACGTCGGAGAGGGGCCTTTCACGTTTTCACTGATTTTAGAGGTGCTGATTGAAGAGATGATTGTAGAGGGGGATTTCAGGTTGTGTTGAGAGAAGAGAATGATCATGTAGAGAGGGCGAGATATGAGTTTATTTTGGGAAGAAGAGAGAGACGTTAAGAGTTGTTGTAATACCCTGACCCAGATTAGGCGTGTTTTAACTTAATAATCTTGCTTAGACCGGTTAATCTCGAAGATTTCGGTTAGGGCTTTGAGAAAAGCCCAGGTGTGGCCCAATCTTAGCTCGAAAGCTCAGTGATCCAGCTCATTAAGCTGGAGGGGCAAAATGGTAATTTATCGCTTATTTTTAGTATTTTATTAATCGTGTTATTATGTGATTATTATTGGATGATATTATTCTCCTTAATCAAGGATTTGTATTTCTGATTTTAAAATAATTTTATTTTCAGAAAATGGTATTTTAAACAGCCCGTCAAAACCCCGAAAGGGAGAAATAATTATTTTAAATAGTTTTGGAAATGAAATAAATTTTGAAACAAATATAGTATGTTAGACCATTTTAAATATGATCTAGTTATTCTTTAAAACCCCAAAATGGGGATTTTAAATTGTTTTATCTAATATTTGTTTAATTAAGTAAATAGTGTTAAATTGTGATTTTTATTTAAATCAATGGTTTTTAGTGAGTTTTAAATCTCCAAATTTTTATGATGATTAAAGTTTTTCAAACCCAACTTATTTGTAAGGTTGGATTAAATTTATGAGTTTTTAAAATCTTGCTTTTAAGTTAAAAATCCAGTTTTTTATCAAATTCAGGGGCCTTTTTTGCAAAACCAGAAACCTTGGAGGACTTATTTGCAACCAAACCAGTGAACAGTGATTTCACTGTACCGGACGTCCTGCTGCATCTGTATGCAGCAGCATGCAGTGGCCTGATGATCCAAATCCACGGCTGATTTCCTATAAATTCAGCCCTTCTCCACCAGCTCAAACTCCCACTCAGATTTCTATCTCTTCTCCCTCTCTCAGTATCAGTTTCAGCTACTTGAAAACCAGACCAGCCGATCCTTTCCCTCTCTGTTTTTTCCACCTTAAGCTTAGAAGGAAAGATTTTCCAAAAATCAGATTTTCAGCCCAGGAACTCTAGTGAAGGTAGCCACTGTGTTCCTCTTTCATTCCCAATCAGTTTAGAATCAAGAAAAACTGATTTTGGCAGAGTTTTGAGTAAGAAAAATGGTTTCAAAGTCTAAGAAAAACCATGGGTTCTCTTGTACCCAGTGAGGTTTTGGTTTTAAAATCCAGTGACCTGTTGAGCTTCAAAGCTCCAAACCTCTCCCTATGGAAAGAGGACTCCTAGAGGAGTCCATCGGACCAGCTAGATGTGGAAACCGAATCCGGAAAATCCACTATTTTTTTATTCGTATTTCACACAGGAACTGCCCTGTCACTGTCTGCTATTGTAGACAGTGGAGGAAGACGGCTCTCGGACGGTCCGAGAGTCGATCTTCCGACGGTCAGAGCACTTCGGACAGTCCGGGAGGACCCCTCTGACGTTCCGAGCTTCACCCAAAGCCCAGAAGCGCCCGAGGCTAGTTTGACTAGCTCGGATGTTCCGAGCAGAGTTCGGAAGGACCGAACCCCACTCGGACGAACCGAGCCTCACTCGGTATGTTCCGAAGGCACTAGACCCACCGAGACGTATTTTTTGGATTTTATCTGTTCGGAAGGACTTCGGATGATCCGAGACCAGATCTTCGAATGATCCGAAGTCAGACCCAAGATCCGAGGTTAGTGACTAGTTTAGGCAGTGGTTCGGATGATCCGAAGCCACAGTACCTGATTCCTAGGCATGTTCCGAGGGACCCAGTTTTTTAGTGACAAATCTTGTTTGATTATTATTGATTGCATGTGATGTTAGTACCCATTGTTAATCTAAAAAAGTACTAACCCTCTTCTCTTATTACTATAGTGTATATACTATTGTATTCACTTCCAGGCCGACTCTATTGGTCGGGCACTGAGTGATCTCACTTTCAGGCCGACTGATATAATTGTCGGGCACTGAGTGACCTCGAGGCCTTACTCAACATGTCAGATCTGGTCCTATCCAGAAGACAACCGAGAAGTGACCTGAGTATGAAGACCTAACTCAATAAGTCAATCTGGTCATGCCCAGAAGACAATATGAGTTTTGGACTGAGCACCTTTTTATTTACTATGTTGTGGATTATTGTAACTTAAAATGGTTAGAAACTAAGTAGGAGACTCAATTCCATGTACCTTGGATATTTGGGAAAACAAGTATGATTTCGAGATACTACTTGCATGTATGCTTTGATGCTATGTATATTGATTGTGCACTTGTCTGTTTGTTTGAACAGAGACCGTAAAACCACACAGTTACGGTAAGGGAACTTAACTTTGCAGTAAGATGTAAACAGGTTTTTAATTGAGATGGATCTTGAGCAATAAGTGGTTCATATTTGATGAACCCACTCATGTGCCTAGATACAATGCATTGTTGTAAGAAGTGCTTATGATGCTTATGAATGCTATGATGTTGATCATATGAATTACGTAATACTGCTTCCACGTGCTCTTGACTATTGAACCAATATCGGCCATGTGTGTGAGGTGGCTTACGTCTACTGGACCATGGGTGTCGACAGTTGCTGACTTGAGGGTGTCAGTGTCGACTATGGGAGAGCCAGAGATGTATTTATAAGGATGTATTTTGACCGTGTCGGGACTTAATACGATGGTCCTAGCGTAGTATGTAGGCGTTACGTTGGATGACAAGCAGTATTGGAAGTGATGATGAATTATGGGAATGTTGATGATATTATGATCATTTGTTACCAAGCATGAGATATTATTGGAACTGTTGATTATTTTGCTAACCTGTTGCTTACTCAAACTTGCACTATTATATTTCCTTCACTGGGCTAGTTAGCTCACCCCACTCACCTTTCAGGAGATGAACCTGAGGAGGAGAACCCTCTATTTGAAGCTTAGAGTGGATAAGCTGCGACGTTGCTTTGGGATTCCCACTGAGGGGAATACCCTTATCTTTGCTTTCTGGTTCTTGGAACCATTTGTTTTTGTAAAGTACCATGTGTGGTACTTAGTCTGTTTTCATGTGATGTATTAAGACTACTACTGCTACTATAGTTACTCTGATGTTGTTGAAATGAAAATTCGATTTTTGGAATTATGTGTATCAATGCTTGTCTTTGTGTCTCTTGGGAGGGACTTATGGTATATGTTTGAGTCCCCATGTTGGGATTCATGGGTGACCTTTGGCTTAACTGTTGATCCAGCCCATTTAGAATGCTTAAGTATTGCCTTAGCTTTAAAAAAAAAAAAATCAGTCTCGTCCCGCGCCCACCTTTCAAGTCGGGGCGTGACAGTTGTTGGAGATGATTGGGGAAGATAAAGGAATAGGGATAAGGGGAACATCGAAAATGGGCTTCTACCGTTGAGTGATTTGAACGAAGGGGGAGGGAGCGTGTGAGAGACTTGGGGATTTTTGTTTCCATCGTGAGCAACTGGGTCCACTCTGGTTTGGGTCCTTGTAATACCCCAGATTTTCAATTTATTATTTTTATGAAATTATCCATTTTTAATTGTGAATTTTAGATTTGATCTTAAATGGATAAAGAATTGGGCCATGACCCAATTAGGACCCAATAAATGGTGGAATTGGTCTTATTAAAATTTAAATGGGTTGAATTATTTTATTGATGCATTATATCTAAATTTAAAAATAAAAGATTGCCTTGGCCGTGTGGAGGGATTATCATATCCAAGATTATGCGCATGGGATATTTTAAAAAAGGAATGCAAATAATCTTAAATTAATTAAAAGAAGTGTCTAAATTTAACACAAAGGGCACACGGCATTGTGGTGTTTATTTTGAGCCTTGGCCGATTGGGAGGTTACTAAGTTAAGGGAAGGTTTTAAAATAGAAAGGGGAGTCGGCAATCATTAAACAAGGAAGGAGACTACAAGGCATTAGCACTTCCTAAATTTGGATTAAGGAAAGATTATAAAAGGAGAGAAGGACTAGGGGCACACGATTTTACCACCCTTAGCAGAATTTTATTTCATCTCTCTCAATTGCCATTCTCGAAGATCAAGAGCAAGGAGAAGAAGAAGTTTGTTCGGCCAGCAAAGGGAAAGGAAGAAGAAGATTGGAAGAGCAAAGAGGTTAGTATCTTAATGGTATAATGTTATTTATGAAACCAAAGAACCATAGGGTTCAGCCATGGTGTTTGGCGAAACCCCATGGAGGAAGATTGGTGATGAGTTGATGATCTTAAATGGAGAGAAAGAACCATAGGGTTCAGCATAGTGCATGGCCGAATCCCATGGAAAGACTTGATTTAGTTTATTGGTTTTTAAGAATGAAAACCATAGAGATTGTTAAATAAGTAGTTTGGTTTTTATAATATGTGATTTTGAAGGGATTAAATGGAAGATCTATGATTGATTAATGGAGATATGGATAGGGATGAGGGTCGGCCATGGCATGGCCGAACCATAATTGCATTATGGCTAAGTTGATTGGATCAAAAAGAATGGAAAAGAAAGGGGTGAGGTTCGGCCATGGTGTATGGCCGAACCCCACCAATTATATTTATGTTTTTAATTGATTTTATAGATGGTAATCTGTTAATAGTTATTATTGAAAGTTTAATTGGATCTAAACTAATGGCCAAGATCATGAACCATAAGGTTCGGCTATGGTGTATGGCCAAACCCCATAGGGGTAGATTTGGAATGGTAGATGGATTTGGATGGCTAAATTAGAAAGCTTCTAATTAAGGAAAGGGGTTGCTAAATTGGAAAGCACTCCAATTTTGAAAAGGAGGTCTCTAATCTAAGAAACTATCCAATTTTGGAAAGGAGGTTTCTTATCTAAGAAACTATCCAATTATGGAAGGATTGGTTCTAAATAGGAAAGTTTCTAATTTATGGAAGTTGGTTTATTTTTGGAAAGTCCTTATTTTGAAAGTGAAGACTAAATTAGAAAGTACTAATTTAGGGAAACTTTCTAAATAGGGAATTGTAATTATGGAAACCTTCTAATAATAGAAGGTGGAGTCTAATTAAGGAAACCTTCCAATTATGGAAATGTGGAGTTTAATTTGGAAACTTCCTATTTATGGAAGGATTGGCCATATATGGCAATTTTCTAATTAAGAATGAATGGATTGGTTGTCATGAGTGAGGTTCGGTCATGGTGTATGGCCGAACCCCACTAGGGTTTATTTTTGGAAACCTTTGTATCTATAGAAGGTTGTTTATTAAGTAAGTTTCTAAAAATAGAAGGAGGAGATTAAAAAGGGGAAAGTTCTATTTTTAGAAGGTGGAAACTAAATTAGAAAGTTATAATTTAAGAACCTTCTAATTAAGGAAATCTAAAATAAGAAACTTTTTAAGTATGGAGTGTTAATGTTATAATTGGAAACTATACACCATAGGGTTCGGCCAAGGTGTATGGCCGAACCCCCATGGTCCAAATTAAGGGATCAAATGGCATTTTAAGTCATGGTTGAGGGCTGATTGATGAATCGAATTATGAACCTATTTTTATGAGTTATGTTTTGTGTATTTTTAATTAAAGGGAAGGATACAAACATGTGTTATGAATTATTGATGAAGGTAGTGGCAAAATGGTAATTACATGCCAAAGTGGAGGATCATGGGTTCGGCCATGGTGTATGGCCGAACCCCATGAGTTGTGTTTTATGGACTTGATTTGGTTAAAGAATTCTTAAAGGGTTTAGTTATGGTTGATTTAAAAGAATGAGGGAACCAATGGCATTTTTGTAAATATGTGAGAATATTGGACATTGGGTTCGGCCATGGTGTATGGCCGAACCCCATGATTTAATTATTGGACTATGTGATTGGATTCAAGAAGTGTGCATTATTTTAGAACCTAAACAAGTAAAGTGACTAAGGTTTAGATCAACTGGCATTTTGGTAATTAATGGGATAAATGAACAAAAGGGTGAGGCTCAGCCATGGGTATGGCCAAACCCCACAAGTTTGGTTAATGGACTATAAATGTGGTAAATCAAGTGGGACTTGGTTTTGATTTATTATTATATTATAAGGTAACGGGATCTCGCAAGCGGTGCGCGATCGGTGATCGAATCTTGGACGAAAACGCAAGAACTCGTGACCGATCTTTGGTAGGATTCCACCTCTTTGAAACCATGGTTTATGTACTTTGTTTTATCTTATGTTTGATGAAAATATGTTTCAATGGATATGCTTTATTATTGAATTTCAAATGCTATGTTTAAATTGTTTGAATAGCATGGATTGATTATGTTTCAAAAGGTGATTTTAAATGCTATATTTATGTTATTAAAATAGCATGTGTTTCATTGGCATCTCATGCATGGCATAGGGTGGAGGATTTATATCCGGAGGGGTCACACTCCGTCGGGGCATCCGAAAAACCTATGTGCGTTACCTTGATGTGATTTCCATGAAGAAGATTCCGGAGGGTCCACACTCCGTCGGGGCTTCCGAAAGACCTATGTGGTGGGTACATTTATTACATGTGATGGGTGGGACTCATTGCATATTTATCATCATTGCATGGCATGGATTTTATATGGTTTTTACATCACTATATTATTATATATGTTTGTACTAACCATGTGTTAGCCGTAATTGGAATACCTACTGGGCGCGTTGTTCTAATGCCCTACTTCTACCCTAGTTGATGATACAGGTATTCAAGGGAATGATGAACAGTAAGACTGGACCAGGCATAGGAGCTTGGAAGACTTATTTTAACATGTTTTGAATAAAGTTACTCATGAACTTGTATTTGAGTATTTGGATTTCGAATGTAATAACTTAGATGGTCGAATGATTTATTTTGATAATTATGATGTTTTAATTATGGATAAGGACTTGACGTACTTTGCTATCTGATTGGAATAGAACTTGGTTCTATTATGTTTCCGCATTTTGATGTTATGATTCCACAGATTATGATTTTTATTCCGCATCTTGATATTGCCATGTGTGAACCATTTTATTGGACTGAGTCCGTACACACATAGGGTTGGCCAATTAAGGGTCGGACTTTGGAAGTTCGGACTTAGCTCGCGTCGTGACGTCCCGCGCTCTATCACTCTACTCTGTTATAAAAAAAAATATACTCTGAATTTACAGGAAAAAACGAGTGAAAAAGGGCGGGGCGTTACAGTCCTTATATATTTGTTATTATTATTATTATTTTACAAGAATTTGGGATTTTAATTAAATTTTTTTGTGAATAATAAAAAAAACCAGAGTTAAATTAAAATCTTAATTACACAAATCGAAATTTTATACATGGTTTTAGGATTTCAAATATCATATAATTAAACCCGAAATGACGGGTCGGGTCATTACATAGGTGGAGTGTTGCTTGATGATTGGGGTAGGATGTTGGTAGCAATTGCTGAGCCTGTAGGGATAATGGAATCGAACGATCTAGAACTAGGAGCAATTAAGAGAGCATTTTAGGTGTAATATAGGTTTAGGAGCGGTAACTTCATTATAAAAGGTGATTCGACTAATGTTATCTCTTGGACTAATAATCAGAAATTTCCCCAGTGGAAGTTGATAAGAGTGGCTAGGGACATTTGGAGGTTGTGCAAGGTCGGGAGGCATTTCTTTCATCCACACACCTCGCTTGGTAAACAGCGTGGTGGATTTCTTGGTGAAAGTGGGCGTACATAAACAAAGACCTGCTTTGGAGTTTTTTCATCTCAATAATCTAGGGTGTAAGGGTTAGGGGACACTTTAATATATCTTGTTTTGGGAGGAGAGTTTTGGTGTATCTTGTCATGGGCTTTTTTCATATTTTTTCATGTTTTTTCTCCATTTCTTTTCATTCTCTTTCTTTTGGAGCTGGGTATATCTCTCTTATACTTGGCTTCTCATATTGTACTCTCTTCTGTCTTTTATTGAATGAAGTCGTTAAGTTTTCAAAAAAAAGAATAAGGTCCAATTAACCCAACATATGTGTGTAGGAAGGTGTGCACATGTCCTAAAAGACTAGTCAGACGAGACACCTTGACACCTTCGATCATAAAAAGAAAAAAAACAAAAAAAAAAATCAATGACTGTAGTAATGTTCCTTGTCCTTTTAGCCTTAAAAAGTGGTGTACAGATTTTTAGACTAAAAACATCTATGTTTAATACCTTTTCAGATTAAATTTTGATTACCTTAATTACAATTTTAAATTATTTTTTGAAAGGTTTAAATTATTTTACTTTGAATAGTCAATAAATCTATACAATTTTATATACCATTCTAAAAGGCCAATACAACTTATTATTATTATTATTATTATTCATAATGGTCAGATATTCTCATTCATTGAATGATAAGTTTCTGTTAGATATTATTACTTCTTCCATATATGCTCAATTTGGACTTAACATTGTTTAAGATATTTTGTATTTAGTAAAAAAGAAAAACAGAAATATGATATGGTGGATGAAGTATATTTAAGAGAGCATATTTGTTAATTTTAAACGAATTTCTAGAGTTTGGCATTTCAGATTTAACCGTAAAATTGTAGCTATCTTAGGTTAAAAGTGTTGTTTAATGGATGAAACTATGTAGCTGGAAAGTGTTGTGTCACTCCAACAATGGGGTTTCTCAAATATTACCCTTTTTTACATTCATTTTAATACTTCCTCTGTCCCAAATTAGTTGTCCTATATGAATTTTAAAATTGTCCTAAAATAGTTGTTTTATTTGTATTGGAGTAGTATAAGGTGTGATAAAAATGGATGAGATCACATGGAGTGCTAATCTTATATAGAGAATTCTTTAAAAAACACAAATATTTCAAATGAAACAACTAAAATGGAACGGAAGGAGTATTAAAAAGCAGTTCAATGATGCCCTTATCCTTACACTTTCAATTGCTACACCAAGTTGATGCTTTGTTGACACATCTTTCATTTATGTGACACATGATTTAGAGAGGCCATAATGCTTTTGAGAGAGTGTTTGGTGCTCCTAAAGTTGAAGGATGTGACGATTCTTCAGAACAGAAATAAACTATGTATTGTATTGAATACCTACACTATTATATATATATATATATATATATATATATATATATATATATATATATATATATATATATATATATATATATATATATATATATATAGCCTCTACCCGACCCTAGGGCTATTACAATCGAACTCTACCTCTAATCAAATCTTAAATTAAATATATCTCTTATTAAAGATAAACACAAGATAAAAATCCTAATTATATTCTAACTCTAATTATTCTAACAGATTCTATGTTACTTAAGATGCAAACCTTCACATGTTCTGTATGGTTCAATGGCTTAAAGCTTTGAATGGGTGTTCATTTGGCAATCTGGGAAACCTTCGGGGTGAATAGAATGGTTTTGGACCCAAATGGCAGACACATTCTTCCATATTTGGTACACTCGAATTACTGATTCATAAGTAGATTAGATTTTAGCACAGCTAAGTGGAGATTAATTACTAGTTTCCGTGGAAAATTATAATTTATGAGTTACATTTTGAAATTGTTGTAAATGGGTGGAAACTGGTGACACTAATCATGTTTATTGGCATTTGGGTCAAAGAAATAAGGGATTTGTTGCTGAGTATGTGTATGTTTTTTTCCTTTATAGAAGGCAGCTCGCTTTTATAATTCCACTTTTGTTATATTATCAAAACTGTCAAATATGTTTTAGTTTGTAACGATTAACATGTTTGTGTTTTCCTACTATTTAATTCTCTTTGGTTGCTTAATAGAATTACTTTCTTTCTTTCAAGTGTGGGACCTTAAAACATATCAGTGCACTCAGACTCAGACTCTGACGGACCATACATCAGTTGTGACGTCTCTTCAATTTTGAAACCAATTTTTATTGTCATGTTATTCGACAAAACAATAAAGGTAAATTTCTTTAATGTTGTCTGTAATGGTTTACTGATTTGCATTTTGTCTTCTATTTCATTGCTTCTGTAGGTTTGGACTACGACAGAAAGTGGGAGCTTAGAACTAACATACACACATAATGAAGAAAATGTATTTTTTTCCCAAGTGCTTCGCTGTATTTCTTTGAATTATCTGTCTTTCTATCTGTATTTCTTTCTAGCCATCCATGTCTGTGTGTGCAATGAAAGAATTTAGAGTGTTGAGGGATTTCTATATACTCCTTCCGCCCTATTTTAGTTTTCTCATTTAAAACATTTGTATTTTTAAGGAACTGTATAAGGCTAGTACTCCATGTGATCTCATCCATTTTCAACACACTTTATACTACTATAATATAAATGAGACAACTATTTTGAGACAATTCTAAAATTCATATAGGACAACTAATTTGGGACAGAGGGAGTATTATGCTTTTATTACATTCCTAATTCTCTATTTTCTTCCATCTCTAATTCTAGGATGCATGAAATACTTTTTTGACCCCAACACCAACATTCAGTTTCAAGAACATGATTTTTCCTCCCACATCTTTAATTTGAGGCAACATAATTTGGTTGTACTGTGTTTTCACTCTGTTATGTATGAGTTATATATTGGAATAACATTGAATTGATGAATGTATCTATTTAATGATTTTTTTCTCCTTTAACATGTATCGACTTTTTAGATATGGTAACTATTTACTGTTTTATCTATCATAAACTGATGCTTGTGGTACCCATATGAATTTCTCATAATAGTTTTGTAATTATGAAACAAGAAAACAGCAAGTTAAAAAATAAATCACTATCTTATGTAACGCGATTGCATTTGTTTATTGTTCTTTGCTTCTTGCTATAGTGGTTTGGTTAATGGAGAAGACCTTTTCTTTTCAAATGAATGGTCTCTTATCTATTTCTTCTTTTGCTTGTGACAGGGTGTCATTTCTCTCTTTGGTCAATGCAATGAACAAGCAAAATCAGTGCTGTTATGCGCATGCAATGACAACTCTGTTCGGCTCTAGTAGATCGTAAGTTTTTCTTCATTCTTTCAGTAATTATGATTACTTCTGCATCGCTGGTTTTCCCTCACTGACATCATTCACACGTGAGGTAGGCTATTATTGATCGTGGAGTCCACATGTAAAAGATCACGAATTATTTTACTGAGCATATTCGTAGGTCAAGGCAAGGATCATATAACCAATCATCATTCTTTTTTATTAATTTAATAAAACTTGTGGAAGAATCACTAGAAGACTCTTTAGGTGTACTTAGAAATTATTTTGTGAACCAGTTTCTTGCAAGAAATTGTGAACTCAGTCTGTCTGTTGGCTCGGTTGGATTAGAAAGGAACTTCCTTAGCATGGCCAAAAGGGGAACCCTTTTCATCTCACGTTCTTTCTCTGTGCGTACCTGCAATCAACAATTCTACAATAAAGAGATCCAAACTTTGAAAAAAAGGAAAAAAAAAAAAACTAAAAGTAACAAAAAGAGGAGGAAGTAGAGAAATGCCGAACAATCAGGTACCCGTTCAACAATTTCAGTTTATATTTGTAACTTAGCTCATTGACAGGTACCCATCTAATGCAACCTTCATCTTGACCCTAATTTAGGACAGAAGAAATAGACTCTCAATCAAATGATGGGAAAAAAAATATAATAACATGGCGATAATTCATGACTTTTGGATAGTTCTATCACTAAAAAAACAATGCTTACAAATATTGCACATGGTGGAACATACGAGGATTTTTCCTTCTGTTGTGTAATACTTCATCATAATATCAGAGTTTATTGATTGAGAATCAATCGTACATTCATTCATCATTAAACTTAATATTCGACATACTCGAACAACATCACTACAAGATCTGAATCGATTAATCCTTGAAACATTGATCAATTTTAATGCGGAAATCATTAACATAATAATTATAAGACATACCTGGATCTATTGATAAAGAAAAGTGAGATTTGATCTTCCCTTTAATATGTTAATACTTCCTGAAGTCCAAATATGAGAAAACACCCACCTTGGAGTTTCTGCCTCTTGCCTCCTAAATACCCTCTCCCAATTTCATGAATAGTATTTTTAGACACTAGGGTTAGCTTAAGTTGATGGATAATTATGGAAAGAGACCCTTTTATAGGCAGAGAGAGGACCCCTAAGGCAATTAGAACTTTACAATCATACTTCCCATCAAAATAAGAAACTAACCCCCTTTAGAACTCTCCTAAAATAGGCATTCCTTATTTAAACACAGTTTCTTGATTTATTATCGTCTATGTGGAGCCCCAAATTCAATGTGGGTCATGTTTAGTTTTACATTCTCCCACTTGGCCCACATTTATACTTCATGGAATTTAAAATAGGTATATCATAAGGTGTACACGTAAACTGTGTCACGCCCCGACCCGAAAAGTGGGCCCAGAACGTCACTGATTTTTTTTTTTTTTTTTTGAAATTAACTCAAGAACTCTAACTGGGTTGGATCAACGGTTAGGTCTAAAGGTAACACATGATGTCAACATGTGGACTTAAATACATACCATAAGTCTACTCAAAAGAGACACAACCACAAACACATAATTCCAACAATGAATTATTATTACAACATAATCAGAGTAACTACGAAACACATGATAGTTCAGTACATCACATCAATACAAATTAAGTACCACACACGGTACTTTACATAAACAAATGGTTCAAGGAACCAAAAAGCAAAGATAGTGGAATTCTCCTCAGTGGGAATCCCAAGACAACGCAACAGCTTATCCATCCTAAGCTTCATACAGAGGGTTCTCCTCATCGGGCACATCTCCTGAAATGTGTGTGGTGTGAGCTAACTACCCCATGGAAGGAAATATAACAATACAGTCTAATGAAACATCAGGTTAGTTAAATAATCAACATTTGCAATATGATATCTCATGCTTGTCAAAGTAATCTCAACATCAAATATAATCTCAACATCATTCCATTACTGTTGTCATCCACCGTAACCCCTAGATACTATACTGTCACCAATAGTATAAAGTCCTGACACGGTCAAAATACTCCTTCCAAGTACATCTCCGGGATACACCTCAAAACCGGTACTGACACACTTTGTTAGTCACTGTCGACTCACCTGGTCCAGTAGATGTAATCGACACACTCAGCTCGGCGATGGTTCAATAGTAAAAGGTATGTGGAAACAGTATCACATAACTCATAATCAACATCATTAAAAACACTTCCTACAATAGTGCATCATGTCTAGGCACATGGGTGGGTTCATCAAACTTGAAACCACTCATTACTCAAGAATTCTCCTCATAAAACCTGATTACACCTACTACAAAGTTAAGTTCCCTCACCGAAATTGTGTGGTATCACGGCCTCTGTTCAACATGCAAACAAGTGCGCAATCAATAGTTGGTCAATATACATAGCATTCAAATGCATACATACAAGTAGTATTTCAAACCCATACTGTTTTCCCAAAAATCTCCAAAGTAAATGGAACTGAGTCTCCTACTTGGTTTCTAACCATTTTAAGTATATAGTAATAATAAGGTGCTTAGTCCAAATCTCATATTGTCTTCTAGGCATGACCAGATTGACGTATTGAGTTAGGTCTAGATACTCAGGTAACTTCTCATATTGTCTTCTGGATAGGACCAGATTGACATGTTGAGTAAGGCCTCGAGGTCACTCAGTGCATGACAAATATAACGTCGGCCTAGAATTGAAGTCACTCAGTGCGCGAGAAATAGAGTCGGCCTTGAAGTGAATACAAATAGTATATACACTATAGTAATAAGAGAAGAAGGGTTATTACATCTTTAAATTATCAAGGGGGTATAAACATCACATTAAAACTTAGGTCTAACACATGCACACCAATCAATCGCGATTTTACATTAAAAATTTGGGTTCCTCAGAACATGCCTCGGAACCAGGTACTGCGGCTTCGGATCATCAGAACCACTGTCTAAAACTAGTCACAGACTTCGGAACTTGGGGGCTGTCTTCGGACCGTCCGAGAGTCAGGTCTCAGATCGTCTGAAGGTCCATCCGAACCTAAAAAACAGAGAAAACAGGCTTCGGTGGGTCTGTGTGTCTCAGATCATGCCGATGGAAGCTCGGATCGTTCGAGAGGGGTTTGATCCTTCAGAATAGGACTCGAAACGTCTGGAGCAGAGGCAGGAGAGTGGCTAGCCTCGGACGCTTCAGGACTTCGAACTGAAGCTTGGAACGTCTGAAGGTCACTCTCGGACCGTCCGAAGGGGGTTACCCTCGGACCGTCAGAAGCACAACTCTCGGATCATCCGAGAGTCGTCTTTCTTCTCTGTCTGCAACAGCAGACAGTGACACCGAACAGAGAGTGAAATGCGAATCCAGAAATAGTGGGTTTCCTGGATTCGATTTTCACATCCAACCGGTTAGATGGACTCCTCAGTGAGTCCTCTTTCCATAGGGAGTAGTTTAAAACTTTAACACTTAATAAGCCATCGAATTTTAACATGAAAACCATACTGACACAAGAAATCTCATATTTTTCCTTAAACTAGAAATCAGTTTTACACACTCAAAACTTAGCCAAATTTACTTCTATTCTAAACTGACTGAAATTTAAAGAGGAACACAGTGGTTACCTTCACTTGAGTTCCTGAGTTGAAAATCTGGGCTTTCGAAAAATCTTCCTCTAAGCTACGGTTAAGAAAAAGACTTTGAAAAACAGAGGCAGAGAGGGAGAGTGATTGGCTGGTTTTCTCACAAAGGGATTGAGAGATGAAAAATTTTGAGGGAGATTAAGAGCTAGGCTGAGAGGGTAGTCTTATAGAACCAGTTGACCAATGGGTGAGGGGCAGACGGCGCTGCATGCATCGGCTGGTCGACAATCCAACAGTAATGGCACTGTTTGGTATTTGGTTACAAATAAGTCTCTCTAAACTTTTGGTTTTGCAAATAGGCCTCTTTTTTATAAAATTTCAGTTTTTAACTTAGAACATGATTTTAAGAGCTTAAAAATTTTAATCCAACTTGACAGATAAGTTGGGTTTTAAAAACTCTAATCACCATAAAAATTTGGAGATTTAAAATTCACTAAAAACCAAAGATTTAAATAACAATCATAATTTAACACTATTTACTTAATTTAACTTGTGTTAAATAAAACGATTTAAAGTCCTTATTTTTGGTGTTTGAAAGAATAAACTACACCGTACTAAAATGGTCTAATATAATATGCTTGTTTCAAAAATTATCTAATTTTCAAAACTATTTAAAAATATTTATTTCTCCCTTTCGGGGTCTTGGCGGGCGGTTTTAAATATCATTTTCTGAAAATAAAATCATTCTAATTTCAGAAATAGGAATCCTTGATTAAAGAAAATAATATCATCTAATAATAATAACATAATGACACAAATAATAAAATAATAACAATAAGTGGTAAATTACCATTTTGCCCCTCTAGCTGGACGAGCTGGATCACTGAGTTTTAGAGCTCAGATTGGGCCACACTTGGGCTTTTCACAAAGCCCTAACCATAATCTTCGAGATTAACGGGCCTAAGAAGGATTTATTTAGCTAATTCGTCTAATTTGGATCAGGGTATTACAAACTGTATTTAACAACATAATGCGGTCAACATCATAATGCTAATACTAAACAAACCACAAGTTCGAGCAATGGCGGTTGCACATCATCTTATCCCGACATAATCCCTTCCATTACTACAACACAAGTGACCTACCTAGCATAACTCTTAAATGAGAGATTATTCATAATGGTCCACATATGTGTCATAACATAATGACTATTCCTGTTAGTGTTAAAATAAACACACATAATGTATATCTATAACAATAATAGACATGAATAATAATCAGAAACGCATATATGAGTACTCAAATGTCAAATAGTGTATATTTATTCGTAATGCAGTCCAAAATACATAATTACATCATAATAGATTATGTTCAAGACCCATTTTATTGGCATGTTTCTTAAAGGTCTTTATAGGTAATCTATTCGTCAACGGATCTGCCACCATAAGTAAAATACTAATGTGCTCAATAGACACCTCAGTTTCTGAACTTCTTCTTTCATGACAAAGTATTTCAATTCCATGTGTTTCGATCCTTTCTAATACTTGTCATTCTTAGAGAAGAATACTGCTGTAGAATTATCACAGTAAATTCTGAGCGATTTGGCAATGCTATCGACAATTTCAAGTTCTGAGATAAAATTCTGCAGCCACATTCCTTGAACAATGGCCTCATAGTACGCCACAAATTCTCCTTCCATGGTTGATGTTGTAGTGATAGATTGTTTAGAATTTTTCCATGATATTGCTCCGCTAGTCATAAGGAACAAATAACCAAACGTTGACTTTCTGCTATCAATGCAACTGCCAAAATCCGAATCTGAGTAGCCAATGATCTCAAGATTATCGGACTTCTTAAACCTAAGCATGAAGTCTTTAGTACCCTGTAAAGACCTCATTACTTTCTTTGCAGCTTTTCAGTGATCCATTCCAGGGTAGCTTTGGTATCTCCCCAGCATACTAACATCAAAACTAATATCGGGTCTGGTGCAAGTCTGGGTATAAATTAGGCTACTTACAACTGAGGCATAAGGAATACCCTCCATTTGTTTCTTTTCAAGTTCATTATACAGACATTGATTTAAGCTAAATTTATCTCCCTTCTGAATAGGGGCATCTTGATAGGAACAATTTTGCATACCGAATCTGTCTAATATTCTTTCTATGTAGCCTTTCTGAGACAGCTCTAAGACACCATGTATTTTGTCACGGAATATCTCTATTCCACTCACGAATGTTGCCTCTCCCATATCTTTCATTTCAAAATTATTGGAGAGGTACTTCTTGGTTTCAAACATCATACCAAGATCATTAGTGGCAAGCAAAATATCATCAACATATAATATCAGAAGGATAAACTTACTCCCACTAGCCTTCATGTATATACACCGATCAATGGTGTTTTCATTAAAACCGAAGGAGGTAATGGTATCATTGAACTTAAGGTACCATTGCCTGGAGGCTTGCTTAAAGGCATAAATTGGTTTCTTTAATTTGCATGCCATATGTTCCTTAACCTTTATGGAGAATGTAACGCACCGCCCTATTTCACTCTAAGAAAACTCAGAGTATATAAATATATTTTTTCTTTTAAATGAGTGAGAGAGAGCGGGAACATCACGACACGAGTTAAGTCCGAGTTTCCAAAATCCGACCCTTAACTGGCCACCTTTACGTGTGCGTGGACTAAGACCACTAAGACATTTCACACGCTTACAAATAATTGCAGAATAAACATATGGATAAGATTTCATCCATATACATGACATCAATATTAAGCAAGGAAGTCAATCACATAAAATTAACTAAAGTTTAAATATCCGAAGTATCATCACACCATAGCAAAATAATCTAAGTTATTACAATCCCAAAATTAACAGTTCTCCCAATACATCAACTCAAATCAATTAAGTAAAATAAGCATAAACTACCCAAGCTCCTATGCTTGGCTTCCTTCACGTCCCATGTCCTTTCCATTCCCTGTTCCATCATCTATAGGGTAGAAGTAGGGCGTTAGTCAACGTGCCCAGTAGGAATTCCAAATAGGGTTATATACACATATGATCAATATGAAAATCATGATAAATACATCAAATCAAACAGTAAAGCATCTTATAGTATTAAAAGCAGCGCATGATATTATATCCAAATCATGCTAATGTATGTATCATGTCATGGGTGTCATATGCCAATGATCCCTCACCCAATCTCCATATCCAATCACAATACAAATCATATCAATAGTTTCCTTGATAAAATAAAGCCATATCAAGGTGTTCCCTTGGCCATTTACGTCCGCAGTGTTTGTGACGGTACCACCAGGTCACTATTATACCTCTCCACGTATGTTAATCGGAATTACCGATGGAGCATGGACTCCTCCCTCTGCGCAGGATTTTTGGACTGGTTACCCCAGAGTTCTTTGACCCAAATTACACCGTACCCCTATCTAGCAATCCCGGAAAAGACCAAAATATCAATGGTTCACATAGCTTCTTCCAAGCTAGTTTTCAAGCTCCAAGTCATGTCCGGATAACTCATAACTTGGCTTGTTGTCCCATGTACTCCCTCCCATGCCATGCATGAGGTCATGAATGCAATAATGCCATTTCATTTCAAATCACATGTTACCATCGAAAACTGTAATAGCCCAAATTTTTTAATCAATATATATGTGGCAATTATTTATTTTAATAATGGAAAAAATGAAAATTTTGATGTCATGGATGTTAAATGGATCAAAATATAGACAAAGGCCCAAGTATGGTCCAATGGACCATGGATTTGATAGGATTCATTTGAAGGGTCAATAATGGTCAAAGTGGGCCCGATAACCATGTGGGACCCATCGGATCAAATTGATTCAAACTCCAAGGTAGATGGTAAGAAAATAAATATAATTGGGCCATGGGTCCAATGATGAACCAATAAGGAGAATGGAATGAATTGAACACCTAAGTTTAGTCTTGAATGGACCAAGGGACATAATAAGCGGGGTCCACCCCACCTCATTAAGTGAGGTGGCGGGTTGACTAAGATTTGGTGGGGCCGGCCACCATGGTTGACTTGGTCAACCATGGTGAATACATGAAAGATTTGAAGGGAATTAAATAGGAATTAAATTATTAAATTAAAGGGGCTGAGTTAAGAGAGAAATTGAATAATGAGGTGAGTCAAGATGGTTTCCCATCTTAATTGACTCACCAAACTCATTGGAATGAGTTGTGACTCAAACCCATTCCAACCACCCCCACTAAGGGGACAATGACCCTAGAATTGGGGGCATGCAAGGCCATACCCCCCCTTCATGATTTCTTGGTCGATGGGACAAGACCAAGATTACATGGGAGATGGTTTTCCATCTCTTTTCTCTCGTCACTCTCTCTCTCTCCTCTCCAAACCGTCCTCCCTCTTGCAAGACAAAGAAAACACCAAAGAGAAAGAGATTTATAAGGGAAGAAGAAAACCCAAGGTTGGCCGACCACTCAAGACCCAAGACTTGAGATATTTTTCCATTCCCACCTCCGTTTTCTCTCTCAAAACTGCTACGTCTTGGCCGAGTATCAAGGAGGAAGAAGAAGGAGAAAGACTAAGGAACAAGAGGAGCAAGAGACAACCGGGAGAATCACGGATTGTAAGTATCTCTAAACAAGAGATTAAGTTTTAATGGTCTAAAAATGAAATCCATTTCTCAGAATGAATGATGGCCACAAGTGTAGTGGGCTTTAGACCCAAAATCCATCAAGTGATGAGATGGGAAATGGGGGAAAAGAGGAGAGATAGATTAAGGAAGATAATAAATTAAGGGCATTATGTATTTAAGACTTATTAAGCATGGAAATGTAATGTTTTAAGGAAAATCACGAAGTAAGGATGTTACAAAATACGCCATGGAGAAGATTGACAAAACAGTCAGTCGACTGAATCAATTCAGTCGACTGAACTGATGGTAGACGAACTAGAATCGAAGTTCTGGGAGTTTCAGCCGACTGAATCATGAATTCAGTCGACTGAATTGACAATGGACGAATCAGAAACGAGCTTCTGGGCGTTTTAGCCGACTGAACTATAGTTTTAGTCGACTGAACTAATGGTGACTGAAAACAGAAGGAGTTTCTGGGAGTTTCAGCTGACTGAATCCGGGGATTCAGTCGACTGAACACAAAATGTCTAGGACAAGAAAAGGGTTCTGGAAGTTTCAGCCGACTGAATATATGATTCAGTCGACTGAAGGAATGCCTATTAAACACGTAAACGGATGGTTGATAGTTCAGCCGACTGAATGTGTATTTCAGTCGACTGAAAATAAACTGGCAAGACAAACAGACGATCTGATTCAAAATCAGCCGACTGAATCTGTGATTCAGTCGACTGAAAGGGTATGAACCATGTTTCAGCCGACTGAATGTGTATTTCAGTCGACTGAAACTGAACTGGCGAAACAAACAAACGATCTGATTCAAAATTAGCCGACTGAATCTGTGATTCAGTCGACTGAACTCATGATTCAGTCGACTGAATTGAAGAGTACGATTTTGAACATTTTCAGAGGTCGCTGATTGATCCGGTAGGATAAATGGTGGTTATGTTAAATTAAAGGGACCAATTTTAATGATCATACGACATGATTAGTAAGTCATTAATGGATCGAAGTGTATGGACCTATTATGGATTGGATTATGTATGTATTTTAATCAATGGAAAAAAAAAAGCGGCTAAGTTAAGGGCGGATCTATGATAATCTTGTAACGTGGCTAAAGATCATTAATGAACATAGGCCTATGATCAGTTAAAGACTTAATCATGGATAAGATATAGACTAACTTGGAAAATGTATAATAAGGTATTGGCACATCGCAAACGGTAGGCGAATGGCGACCGGAATTATCGGACGAGAACGAAAAAGGACGTTGTCCGTATTTGCTAAGATTCGTACCTTTTTGTAAGCCATGGATTTGGGTGATGTCTTCTTCAATCTATTTTGGAAATCATGTGGTCATCTTTAAGATAAGTTTTGGATTATGTATCATGTGATGTTTTACTCAAAATTATTTTGAAAATTATGTGAATGCTTATGAGGGGTTTTGGATTAAATATTGTGGGATGGTTTTCCCTTGGATTTAATTGGTAATCTTGAAATTGTTTTAAGATGGTTTTATTACTATTGAATTTCATATATCACATGGCATATGGCATCTACATCTCATGCATGGCATGAGAGGCATAAGACAGGGGAAGGATGAAATGAAACCGGAATCAATGCTCCGTCGGGGCGACCGATAAACAGCATGGGGACATTTCACATATGTATTATTATACCTTGATGAGGCTTTGCCATCAAGGGGAAGAACTCTTGTAATTATGATACCTTGATGAAGGTTTTCCATCAAGGGGGATGTTATATGTATTTGGTATACCTTGATGATGGTTTTTCCATCAAGGGGGATGTTGTATTTATTGTTATACCTTGATGATGGTTCTTCCATCAAGGGGGATGCCTAGTGTGGATCGCGTCTTAATGAGGCTTTTCCATCAAGAGGATCATGGCACGATGATGGTATGGATTTTATTTGGAACACTATGGATGGTTGAAAAAGGGACATGGTAGAATGAGGATGAAATTGATGGGTGGGATTCATGACATAGAACACCCATTGCATGACATTGCCCAAAGTGCATAGTTTTATTATAATATTATCTATATGCTTTGTTATCACTAATCCATGTGTTAGCCCTACTCGGAGTCCTACTGGGCGCGTTGACTAACGCCCTACTTCCACCCTAGCTGGTGATACAGGAGACAGAGAAAGCGGTGGACATGACGGGAGTCAGGCTTAGGGGCGTGGGAAAGCGGCTACTTTGTTTATCAAAGTTTTATTTTGGAAATGTTGTAACTCAAGTAGCTTAGCTTGTTGAATTGTAATAATTTTGGATTTTTTACTATGGTCTGGATTAAACTCTGTACGTTATTATTTTGAGACATAATCATGAACATGGGGGTATTTTGGTAATTTAATGTTGTATTTTCCCTTCTATCTAAAACCGGTAGGATAATATCTATTATAATGTTCCGCATGTAACTAAGTTCCGCAAGCTTACTTCCTACGCGTGAACCGTACTCGTGGACTTCGTTCTGTGCACACGTGGGGTTGGCCAGTTAAGGGCAGGGCTTTAGAAGCTCGGACTTAACTCGCGTCGTGACGTCCGCGCCGTTGTCACTTTGATTTAATTTAAAAAAAAATATATAGACTCTGAAATATAGTGAAAATGGGCGGGCGTTACAAAAACAGTTCGTAATCATATACATTTCTTTAATCAATGTAAGTCATCATGTTTGGAAATACACATCAGCAACACAAATATATATATATATATATATATATATATATATATATATATATATATATATATATATATATATATATATATATAAGATCCACATGTATTTCAATAAGGTATGAATCATATCAAAGTCCAGTATATTATCTTCGTTGTTTTGTGAAGATACCGTTCAACGATCACGTTACAACGATTCGCTAACCCTTTACGAAATTTCTTTACCTTAATGAATTTAATCACATACATATATTAATTTGATTATCCATTTAATTTCCATCATCCCTACATCCTTCTAGATAAATTGAGGTTTCTGAAAAATATCCAAAAATTTAAACTTTTCAATTCAGTCGACTGAATCATGCCCAGCTATAGTTCTCAGCCTTACCGCAGACTTTCAGTCGACTGAAATATATATTCAATCGGCTGAAACCCAACTCAGTATTGTTGTTCCTTAACTCATAACCTTTCAGTCAGCTGAATCATAGATTCAGTCGGCTGACTTTGAGTCAAACCCTTTGTATTCTCGGTCAACCCTCTTTCAGTCGACTGAATCATAGATTCAGTCGGCTGACTTTGAATCAGATTAACTGTGTGTTCGGCCAAGTTAGATTCAGTCGACTGAGTCCTCAACCAACAATTTTCATGTTTGATAAGAAATCATTCAGTCGGCTGAAACATGCCAGATCCCTTTTCTTATTCGTTACGTTTGTGTTCAGTCTTCTGAATCACAAGATTCAGTCGGTTGAAACTCCCAAAAACTCTTTGCCTTCTTCAGCCAGCCCTAGTTCAGTCGACTGAATCCCAGATTCAGTCGACTGACTATTTGTCAGTCTCTTTTGTTTGATTCTTTGGCTAGACCTTTCCTCATGGAATCCATTCCTTATTAATTTAAAACATAAATAACATCAAGCATGTAACTCTTGGTCAGTTTATTCTACCCTCTAGCCGAAGCTAGAGTCCGTTTCATTATTCTTTCAATTCTTGGTTTACAACTGGAATCCAGACATCAACCTTGTTTGCAACACATATCCATTCTTCAAATGGACATCCAATTCCATGACCCTATGACAGTTTGGTCATCCCTTCAAATCAGATATGGAACCCATAGCTTTGGCCATACCAGGATCCAATCTATGGTTCCCTTTAGTCTTAATCCTACATTGTTTCTTAAACTTAAAACTTACATTTTCCCGTCTCTTTCTTTTCTTTTGGTCTGCCTTTCCTCTTTATTCCTTCCCTTCCTTGGTGTTTCGCTAGTCCTCTAAGTGTAGAGATGGTGTAAATGGAAGAGAGATACAGAAGAAGATGAGAGATCTCTTTGTTTTAAAGGATAAAATTCGGCCAAGGGGTGGAGTGTGCCCCTTTGTATACCTACCCAACCCCTCTCACTTCCCCTCTTTATGATTTGTATCTAACCAAGGAGTCTCTTAGCTAAACCAAGAAGACACTTGGCTTAAGCTAAGAGATCCCTTTTTGACTTCCATCGAGTCATGGGTTTCCATCCCCATAAGATGGAAACTTTCCATCTTCCCTCATAACTCACCTTGAGATGGAAGTCTCCTCAACTTCCATCTTAATTCATCTCCAACTCAATTCCTTTGAACTCACCCATGGTTGACCAGGTCAACCATGACTTAGCCGACCATGCACCACATTGCATTTTAGGTCCCACCTTAGCCATATCACTTGATTATGTGGCACCTTGCCTAGTTGGCTTCCATGCATGCCACATGGCAATGCCACCTCATATACATGCCACCTCACTTGATGAGGTGGATTTAATGTGTTGGGTTTTAATTGGATAGTTGACCCAATTAAATTAACCTTACCCGTTTACCTTAAAATCAGCTCATCTATGACTCATTGGGTCCCAATTGGGCAATTGACCCATTTAATTACATTTACCCAATTACTTTCAAATCAAATCCTATCCATAATCCAATGGATCTTTATTGGGTAATTGACCCAACTCCTTACCCATCTAAGGTCCATTTCAACCATTACTCTTAAATTCAATAAATTTGTAATTCAAAATAGACCAAATCCAATATATATTTAGTGATGAAAATCCGGGGTGTTACAGAGAATCCTTTAGGTTGTTCCATATACACTTCTTCATCTAAACTACCATTCAAAAATGCGGTTTTAACATCCATTTGGTGAAGCTCCAAATCATAATGAGCCACCAAAACCATAACGATTCTGAAAGAGTCCTTTCTGGATACAGAAGAGAAGGTCTCTTTATAATCAA
The DNA here is from genome assembly GCA_013350335.1 of Chimonanthus salicifolius. Classification (NCBI taxonomy): domain Eukaryota; kingdom Viridiplantae; phylum Streptophyta; class Magnoliopsida; order Laurales; family Calycanthaceae; genus Chimonanthus; species Chimonanthus salicifolius. The sequence goes on along the minus strand of CM023537.1, from coordinate 39,963,961 downwards.
TGCCATCTTTCTAAGTAAACCCTTTGACCACAAGTCTTTCTTTATATTATTCGATATTGCCCTTAGAGTTTCCTTTGGTCTTAAAGACCCATTTACATGCAACTTTCTTACATCCCTGAGGCAATTCTACTAGATCCCAAACTTCATTCTGGGCCATGGACTTTAGCTCATCTTTCATGACGTCTAACCACTTACTAGAATCATCACATTCTATGGCTTCTCCATAAGTGACCGGATCCTTAATAGCCCCTAAATCATATTCCGATTCTTATAGATATACCACATAGTCATCCGAAATAGCAGGTCTCCTTTGTCTTTTAGACCTTCTTGATGCTATTTCTTGTGGTTGTTCCACAATCGGTTCATTATTGGTAATGGTTTCGTCATGGAGTGATTCATCATTCAGGTGTTGTTCATCAGGTTGTTCAATAACATTATGGACAACAATTTCTGAAGTTAGGGATATGAAGACTTGTACCCTTACTTCTTCCACACCGATGTTTCTCATTATATCACTCCCACTAACCTCACCATTTTCAATAAATCTAGCATTACCGGTCTCCACAATTCTCATACTATGGTTCGGACAATAGAACCTGTACCCTTTAGACTTCTCAAGGTAACCTATGAACTAACCACTGATTGTTCGTTTATCAAGTTTTCTTTCATGTGGATTATAAATTCTTACTTCTGCAGGACAACCCCATACATGCAGGTGTCTCAAACTAGGTTTCCTTCCCGTCCACAGTTCAAAAGGAATCTTAGGAACTGACTTACTAGGAACCCAATTAAGCAAATACATTGCGGTTCTTAATGCATACATCCACAACGTAATTGGTACAGTGCTATTACATAACATACTCCTAACCATGTCCATAAGTGTGCGGTTACGCCTTTCAGCAACACCATTCTGCTGAGGAGTACCGGGCATCTTGTATTGTGCAATTATACTGCGACTTTCAAGTAGTCTAGCAAAAGGCCCCGGGTGTAGTCTACCATAATATTCACCACCTCTATCTGACTTTATGACTTTCACCTCTCTATCTAGTTTCCTTTCAACTTCAGTGATAAATATCTTTACGGTGTTAACTGCTTGAGATTTATCATGCAACATATAAATATAACCATAACGCGAAAAATCATCAATAAAGATGATAAAATATGTCTCTCCACCAAAAGATGGAACATCAAATGGGCCACAAATATCAGTATGGATCAACTTAAGTAGCCCTTTAGATCTTGTGGATCTTTTCTTAGTGTGTTTGGTCTGCTTTCCCTTAATGCATTCCACACACACACCTAACTCAGTAAAATTTAGATTCAGGAGAATCCCATTTTTTATAAATCTTTGAATTCTTTCGCGGGATATATGTCCCAAACGTTTATGCCACAAAATAGAGGAATTTTCATTAATCAACACACGTTTAATACCAACATTATGTTGCGGAGTTAGGACAGAATTAACAAAGGAATCATCAAGCTTTAAACAGTAAATACTATCAATCAATAATCCATACCCAATAAAAGAAGGACTTTTAAACAAACTCAAGGAATTATATCCAAATTTGCAATAATAACCATTAACATCAAGTTTGGAAATTGAAATAAGGTTTCTGGCAACAGAAGGAACATAAAGACAATTAAATAAATCTAAGTGATGACCAGTGTCGAGGAAAAGACGGTAAGACCCGATGGCTTCAACTGACACCTTTTGTTGGTTTCCCATGTAAATGAAAGATTTATTTAGATCGATGGTCTGGGTCGTAAGATATCCCTGCATCGTATTAGAAACATGGGTTGTAGTCTCAGAATCAAGCCACCAAGTGTTAGAGGAAACTTCAGTGAGATTAGATTCGAAACATACAGAAATGGAATGGTTACTTTTCTTTTCGAACCACGATCTCCTTTTATGGAAGTCTTTCTGGAAGTGCCCTTATTTCTTACAGAAGTGGCACCTCACACTACCTGTCCCCTGACTTTGAGTCCTTAAAGACGTACTGGGCTCAAATGGTTTCTTTCTGGTTTTCTTAAATTTCTTGGACTTCCATCCTCTTTCTTACTGGGTTCTTGATGTGTAAGATGGAGTGAGTGATGTCCCATCTGCTTAAATCTGCCCTCCTCTTGAATCAGCATATTTGACAGTTCATTTACTTGCCATTTATCTCTCATAGTATTGTAATTTATTTGAAATGGCCCATACTGAAGAGGCAGAGAGTTCAGAATGAATTGGACAAGAAAACTATCATCAACACTCATCCCTATATTCTTCAGTTGAGTAGCAATATTTGTCATCTCCATTATGTGCTCATATATGCCACAACTTCCATCGAACTTAATGGTGGTTAGCCTGGCCATAAGTGTCCCTGCTAAGGACTTGTCCGCTGTTTTGAATTTATTTTCAATATTTTGGAGGTATTCCTTAGCACTTTCAGTTTTGGGTAGCGAAGTCTTAATATTATTTGCCACTGTCATGCATATGAACATAAGGCTGAGTCTCTTTGACCTAATCCATACTTCATAGGACTTTTTCTCAGAAGTCGTACTTGTTCCCGTAATAGTAGGCTTATCAGAAATTAATGCTTTGTCAAGATCAAGCACACCGAGGTGAAACTCAACTTGTTCTTTCCATTCAGAGAAATTAAGTCCAGTCAACATTGGAACAACAGAAGCTTACGAATACAGTATAACAGGGAGAAATGCTGCGAAAGTTATATAATTTCATGCTTACTTACATTACACTATGAGTTAAACTTAATTGAAACACACAAACATTCAACATTTGTAAACAATATTACCGGTCTACCTTTGGGTAATCTTATGACATACTATTTCATTATGGTGATTCCCAGTCACCGATAGAACTGACCAACAAAATACAAGTGATCAAATACCGCCGCCATCTTTGGGTGGCCGGACAAATACCAACCACAAGTACCTGCCCATCTTTATATCTTAATCTGTTAACCACTTGGAACGGTGTACCTTTGGGCCAACCTAATATCTCTGTGATTAGGGATCATGATTAGCAAAGTCATTATTATCCAACACTTGGGAAGAGTATTGGACCACAGTTATATGACATGATGTCCAAATACATTTCGATTGAGCCACTTTAGTGACTAACCAAATCATATCATAATATGGTATTAGGTCAAGAATAATGGCTTTACTCATTATTGGTTTCCCAAAAACATAAGAGGAAAACTCCTGGATTTTAAGTCCATAAGATCATAATCTTAAATCCATAAAATTTTAAACTTCATAATTTTAAAAACCATAATCTATACAATTTTAAAATCTATAAACTTTAAATCTAAGGGTCTTCTTCTTCCTTGAGATCCGAAAATTTTATTTCTTTAATTATTCTTTATTTCAAGCAATAATTAATCCTATGAACCAGGCTCTTGATGCGACATGTAATACTTCATCATAATATCAGAGTTTATTGATTGAGAATCAATCGTATATTCATTCATCATTAAACTTAATGTTCAACATACCCGAACAATATAACCACAAGATCTGAATCGATTAATCTTTGAAACAATGATCAATCTTAATGCGGAAATCATTAACGTAATAATTATAAGACATACCTGGATCCATTGATGAAGAAGAGTGAGATTTGATCTTCCTTTTCATATGTCAATACTTCTTGAAGTCCAAAAACATGAGAAAACACTCACCTTGGAGTTTCTGCCTCTTGCCTCCTTAATGCCCTCTCCCAATTTCGTGAATAGCATTTTTAGACACTAGGGTTGGCTTAAGTTGATGGATAATTATGGAGAGAAACCCTTTTATAGGTAGAGGAAGGACTCTTAAGGCAATTAGAACTTTACATTCATACTTCCCATCAAAATAGGAAATTAACCCCCTTTAGAACTCTCCTAAAATAGACATTCCTTATTTAAACACAGTTTCTCCGATTTAATATCCTCTATGTGGAGCCCCAAATTCAATGTGGGTCATGTTTAGATTTACATGTTGTCCATACACAGATCAGGTATGGTTTAGATTATTGTCTTTAGATCTGATTAGATTAAAATCATCAAGGTGGAAAAATGTTGCGAACTTCAATTTCAACTTCCAAAAGATATTGTGCAAACACCATTGATCTTTAATATTTCACTTAAACCTTTCATGAAATCTCAAAAACACAATGTTCATTGTGCAGGAATCAGAATACAACCTATGATAACTTCTTGATGATTGGTGTATAGCAATATAATAAAATCTATAACGGAACCTTACTATTTGCAAAAACTATTTAATGCATTTCAATTATTTTTATAAAAACATATATTGTTCTCCAAATTCTTATATTTCATTTAACAATTTCCTAAAACATAATGACTATTATTAAATAAGAAGCCCAACTGTTATCAAAGTCAAATGGTTGGTATGATCAAATGAGCCCCAAATTTTATGGTCTATCATTGAATAAGAGAAATTTCCCTTTTTACATCTCCATGATCTCATTTTGCTTCAGTTTTTCGAATTGAGATCATACTATGATTTTTGCAAGTTAGATTTAGCGAAAGGGAAAAGCTCTCAAGAAAGAGGAAGTCAGAACAATGGCACACGCTTGGTCCTGGCTGTTAGGATATGTGGCTTAAATTCATCATGGTGGGTGTTAGGGATGCCTCGAATTATAAGTCTTATCATGAGTGTGATTTTTTCAAGGTAAGTCACTGATATTGGGTTTCCTATCATAACTAGGAAGGTGACAGGTATTTGGATTTGGTAAGGCTCCTAATTGCCAAATCCATACACGGTGTATAAAAGGAAAGGACTCCTAATGAGGCAAGGCAGCCAACTAAGATATCTCATCTTATACACGGCTCTAGTACCCACCGATTGCATGGAGTATATAAAGACAACCACACGACGAGGATGGTGTGTGGAATCTCAAGAGGCACCGAGAGAGGGAGAACAAAGAGTACAGCCTTTGGTCGGGGGCCTCTAATGGCTGCATGGAGTGGTCCAATGCAGTGGTGGCAATAGAGGTTTGCTCTCAAAGGTGAAAATCCATGGAAGGAGACGCAACCTCGCGTTCGTGAAACACGTCGGGATGTGCTCGTATGACGTAGGAAGTGGAGCGGGAGCGAGACAGAAGTTGGGTTCAATATTCTAGGTATGAGAGAGATTCACATCAACTGAGAGGTGACGTCGGTGTGTTGTATACATGGGTGTACAAGGAGCTCGGGACTTCGGGTTTGGGCTCTTGACTCAAGGGAGTCATCATGTACATGAATCTTTCTCTTTTCATATAGTGAATGTTCTGTCGCTCCATGGACGTAGGCCAGGTGGGCCGAACCACGTAAAATATGGTGTTATGGTGTGCTTTATTTTTCCGTTCGAATTTTCTTGTTTCCGTGCATAAGCACCAATAAGTGATATCAGAGCTTGGTTCCGACCAGGGTGGAGGATTTAGTGAACGGAATACAACACATCAGAGGGTTTCTTGAGATTTTTTGGGCTGCAGAAAGTTGTAGGATATTCTAGGTGGCTGATTGAAAGAAACCCAAAGAAAGAGGGGACGAGCAGCAAGCAGCGTGTGTACGACGCTGCAATGTGGAGGCTTTGGAGGAGAAGCAGATTAGATTTGTTTCATACATTGAGAGGCTGGTTGTGTGAGAAGTTGAGATCGAAATCAAATTTCGAGGTGGAGTGAGCATGAAGGGAGCAAATTCGCATGAAGGCATAGCAGATCAGCAAGTGGCCTGGTCACCGACGTGAATCTGAAGGGTTGTTTGGCTTTTCGAATGGAATGTGGAAATTCCTTTAAATTCAGTCTTGAGGCAGCGTGGAAAACAGAGTTTTCTTCTGCTGCGTGGAGTGGCGTTGATGGGTGCATATACAGGTCGAGAGAAACAAGGCTGTTTAAAGATCTGCTGCAACCAACGTCCTTACAACATATGTACTGAAGACAAATACAGATCTGAGGCATAGTGGATGCTCATAAAGAGGTGTATACGCTGAACAAAGAAGAAAAATACAGATCATAGAGGTGCTGATTATACAGAGGCAACATCTATTGCTTCGGGTTGCAATAACAGATCTGTATTCACCTAGGCTTTTTTGAGAAGAGAGAAGGAGGCAGCAAGACGCATCTATGAAGGGTTGCACGTTGAGAACAAGAGCAGTGCTGACGATACTGAGACAACCAGTTAATCGTGTGTGTAGAAGGCCAGAGCACCTCTTTGGGATGCTGAACAGAGACTCGCAAGTGGGAGAACATCAGAGGTTTGATGAACTTGCAGGAGACATCAAACGAGTCTGAGAGGCTCCTGGCTGCAACGTGGGCAGCAAGGAGCAACAAAGCTGTTTCAGAGCACAAGCTTGGGGCTACACCAAAGCACAATCAGAGAAGGGGGTTGCCATTTAAAACATTAAGCAGCAAGAAGTGGCCGTAAAGTGGAGATGTTCAGAGAAGAGTGTGTATGCTGTTTGGAATGGAATAGTAGAGGGTTGGCAGGTCATAGGCGTGTATACAACAGTGTTGCAGAGGCAGCCAGCAACAGTATACATTGTATACTGGCTAGTTTATAGACATTGTTGCTGCCATCAGTGTGCAGTGTATGAGAGAGGCTTATTGCATACAAGAAGTAGGGATTCTCTGGTGGGGAATACATCAGCAAGTGGAGGAGCTGAGGGCAGAACAACAGGTGGAGGAAGGCCGAGAGGGGCCATGTGCTGAGAGGTGGAGTGGAGGAACATCGTTTCTGGAGGTTGGTTGATTTCTCGCCAAGGTGGATATTGTTAGGGGTGGCTCGAATTATAAGTCTTATCATGAGCGTGATTTTTTCAAGGTAAGTCACTGATATTGGGTTTCCTATCATAACTAGGAAGGTGACAGGTGTTTGGATTTGGCAAGGCTCCTAAATGCCAAATCCATACACGACATATAAAAGGAAAGGACTCCTAATGAGGCAAGGCATCCAACTAGGATATCTCATCTTATACACAACTCTAGTAACCACCGATTGCATGGAGTATATAAAGACAACCACACAACAAGGATGGTGTGTGGAATCTCAAGAGGCACCGAGAGAGGGAGAGCAAAGAGTACGCCATTTGGCGTGGGCCTCTAATTGCTGCATGGAGTGGTCCAATGCAGTGGTGGCAATAGAGGTTTACTCTCAACAGTGAAGATCCATGGAAGGAGACGCAACTTCGAGTTCGTGAAGCACGTCGGGATGTGCTTGTAGGACGTAAAAAGCGGAGCGGGAGCGATACAGAAGTTGGGTTCATTATTCTAGGTATGAGAGAGACTCACATCAACTAAGAGGTGACGTCGGTGTGTTGTATACATGGGTGTAGAAGGGGCTCGGGACTTCGGGTTTGGGCTCTAGACTCAAGGGAGTCATTATGTACATGTATCTTTCTCTTTTCATATAATGAATATTCTGTCGTTCCGTGGACGTAGGCCAAGTGGGCCAACCACGTAAAATATGGTGTTATGGTGTGCTTTATTTTTCCGTTTGAATTTTCTTGTTTCTATGCATAAGCGCTAACAAGTGGTATCAGAGCCTAGTTCCGACCAGGGTGGAGGATTTAGTGAACGAAATACAACACAACAGAGGATTTCCTGAGATTTGTTGGGCTGCAGAAAGTTGTAGGATATTCTCGGTGGCTGATTGAAAGAAACCCAGAGAAAGAGGGGATGAGCAGCAAGCAGCGTGTGTGCTAACGCTGCAATGTGGAGGCTTTGGAGGAGAAGCAAATCAGATCTGTTTCATACATTGAGAGGCTGGCTGTGTGAAAAGCTGAGATCGGAATCAAAGTTCGAGGTGAAGCGAGCACGAAGGGATCAGATTCGTAAGAAGGCATAGTAGATTAGCAAGAGGGCTGGTCACAGACGTGAATCTGAAAGGGTTGTTTGGCTGCTCGAATGGAAGGTGGAAATTGCTTTAAATTCAGTCTTGAGGCAGCGTGGAAAACAAAGTTTTCTTCTGCTGCGTGGAGTGGCGTTGATGGGTGCATATACAGGTCGAGAGAGTAAGGCTGTTTAAAGATCTGCTGCAACCAACGTCCATACAACATTTGTACTGAAGACTAGTACAGATCTGAGGCATAGTGGATGCTCATACAGAGGTGTATACGCTGAACAAAGAAGAAAAATACAGATCATAGAGGTGCTGATTATACAGAGGCAGCATTTATTGCTTCTGGTTGCAATAACAGATTTGTATTTGCCTAGGGTTTCTTGAGAAAAGAGAAGGAGGCAGCAAGACGCATCTATGAAGGGCTGAACGTTGAGAACAGGAGCAGTGCTGACGATATTGAGACAACCAGTTAATCGTGTCTGTAGAAGGCCAGAGCAGCTCTCTGGGACGCTGAACAGAGACCTGCAAGTGGGAGAACATCAGAGGTTGATGAACCTGCAGGAGACATCAAATGAGTCTGAGAGGCTACTAGCTGCAACGTGGGCAGCAAGGATCAGCAAAGCTGTTTCAGAGCACAAGCTTGGGGCTGCACCAAAGCACAGTCAGAGAAGTGGGCTGCCATTTAGAACAACAAGCAGCAAGAAGTTGTTGCCGCAAGGTGGAGATGTTCAGAGAAGAGTGTGTGTGCTGTTTGGAATGGAATAGTAGAGGGTTGGCTGGTCACAGATGTGCATACAATAGTGTTACAGAGGCAACCAGCAGCAGTATACATTGTGTACTAGCTAGTTTATAAACCATTGTTGCTGCCATCAGTGTCCAGTGTATGAGGTTGTTGCATACAAGAAAGAGGGATTCTCTCGTGGGGAATACATCAGCAAGCGGAGGAGCTGAGGGCAGAACAACAGGTGGAGGAAGGCCGAGAGCGGCCATGTGCTGAGAGGTGGAGTGGAGGAACATCGTCTCTGGAGGTTGGTTGATTTCTCGCCAAGGTGGAGATTGTTAGGGGTGGTTCGAATTATAAGTCTTACCATGAGCGTGATTTTTTCAAGGTAAGTTAATGATATTGGGTTTCCTATCATAACTAGGAAGGTGACAGGTGTTTGGATTTGGCAAGGCTCCTAATTGCCAAATCCTTACACGGCATATAAAAGGAAAGGACTCCTAATGAGGCAAGGCTTCCAACTAGGATATCTCATCTTATACATGGCTCTAGTAACCACCGATTGCATGGAGTATATAAAGACAACCACACAATGAGGATGGTGTGTGGAATCTCAAGAGGCACTGAGAGAGGGAGAGAAAATAGTACGGCCTTTGGCCGTGGGCCTCTAATTACCGCATGAAGTGGTCCAATGCAGTGATGGCAATAGAGGTTTACTCTCAACAGTGAAGATCCATGGAAGGAGCGCAAGATAAGCCTAACTACCAAATCCTCATCAGAGAGCATACCTACTCGTATCCAACCACCGGGTAGTCTATGCCAGACGTCCACTTGATGATCCCACATAATGTCCCAACCCCAACTATCCGACAAGTTAGGGGAAATCTCTAGGTCTTCGTATAGCCTAATTTCTAAGCCCCACCGCCATCCCACGTACACTAGTTACATGCATGCATAGATAATCTTTGAGACATGTTATCAACATTATATAATGGATCATAATCAGACATATACATTATTGTCTATCACATTTTAGCATGCTATCACACCATCATGTTGTCAATCAATTACATCCAAACAATTAAACATGCATATACTACACATTATCACACCCAATCATCATGATTTTCACCATCACCAGACACGAGTACTCGGAGTGGTCCCCTCGCCACATAATCATCTGAATGGTTCCCTTGCCAAGTGGCTAAATAGACATAGGGGTTCCATTCTGCGTCGTTCAAGTAGTTAAATATAGATATATGCAGAAATGCGTATGTTAAAAGTGTGATGTCCCCTCACTTGTGTGCATTTTGAAATCAACTGCGGGCAAGCGGGTCTACTGGGTTGAAGGGGGCTCGATCTGTTGGAACAAGAACACGAGATAAGTAACTAGATAAAACAGGCCAAATTAAGTCTGGGCTAGAAATGGGCCTAAAACGGGTCAAGCTCAAACCGGGCCGAACTTGGCTCGAAACTGGGACGGGCCGGACTAAGGGCTGGGCTGAACAGGGTTGGGCCGAACCAGATCTGGCCAACTGGACTGGACCCAAGGTTGGGCCGAACTAGATCTGGCCAACTGGGCCAAACCCAAGGCTGGGCCAAACGAGGTTGGGCTGAACTAGATCTGGCCAACTGGGCCAGACCCAAGGCTGGGCCGAACGAGGTTGGGCCAAACCAGATCTGGCCAACTGGGCCAGACCCAAGGATGGGCCACGGGTTGGGCAGAACTAAACTGAGAAAAGGGCCCAAAAAAAAAAAACTGAGCCTGGTTCTCAAACCCAGCTGAGTCAACTCGGCTGCTCAATTGAGTTGGCTTGGCAACCCAACCGAAGGAAAGGAGAGGAAAAAGAAGGGAAATGGAGGAAGAAAATGAAAGGAAAAAACAAAAAGGAAAACCGAGTAAAATCTATGAAATTAGGGAAAAGGAAAGAAAACAAGGAAAGGGGAGGAAAAGGGAAAGGAGGAAAGAGAAAAGAACCAGAGAAGAGAAGAGAAGGGAGTACTTGGATCTGGTTGGACGATGGGATTCGGCGGGGCTCGGCTTCAAAGAATGAGGCTTGAAGAAGATAGGGGATTGGAGAGAGGAGAACAGAGAGGGTGCAGCGGCGAGAGGGGGGAGAGATGAGAGCTAAGGAGAAAAGAGAGGAAGGAGAGAGATGAAGCAGCAGGCGTGGCACTATCGCTTAGTGCTACAGTGCGGCACAAGGAGGGGTTTAAGAAGGGGAAGTTTAGGGTTAGGGTTTTTGGGGCTTTTCTTCTTTTACAAAATCAAACCTCAGGCCCTTTTAAAAAGATTGAAAACCTGATAAAACTCAAATATTGAACGTCGAGGGAGAAAACGTGTGGCTTTCAAAATGTTTTGGCATAATAATACATTAAATAATTTAAATTACCAAAATGCCCTTCGAGTCTCCGAACTCGAAATTGAACAAACAGGGGCCCATCGCGGGGCCCACACTCACCCCACTGTACTAAGACCCTAAAATCCCAAAAAATAGGGTCGGGTCGTTACACTACTACTTCTCAGTTTTCTACCTGACGGTTGGGAGACTTTAGTGGTGTCACTCAGCAATTCAGCGCTAGAGGGTGTTGTCACTGTGAGCTCGGTGACAAGTAGTTTGCTAAATGAGGAACCGAGAAGAAAGTCCTCAGGTCCTTCTCAGACACAGGCTCTCATTATAGAGAGTGGGGGGGAGAAACAAAAGCAAAAAATCTCAAGACCATGACAAGTTCAGAGGGCCCAAGGTTAAAATCTAGAGGGAGAGGTGGATGAAAGCTTAAGTGCTTCTACTTCGAGAAAGAATGGTATAAGATGATGATCTGCAACTAAAAGAAGTCTGATATGGAGGTGAGATCGCAAAGTTCAGATCAAACAAGTGTCGTACAGGGTGACATAGATAATGATGAAGGTGTGATTGTGTCACTATCACTCACTACAGGTATGGATAATCCAACTGATAGACGGATTCTAGATTCTAGGTGTTGTTACTATATGTGTCCACGTAGAGAGTCGTTTGATACATACAAATCCTGTGATGGAGGATCTGTCCATATAGACAATGGTGAGAGTTGCAAAATCATTGGAGTTGGGACAGTGAAAATCAAGATGTTTGATGGCATGGTGAGAACATTGGAGAATGTGCGGCATGTTCATGAGTAAAGGAAAATTTTAATTTCCTTGGGGACAGATGATATTGATGCGCTTACCTTCAAGACAAAGGACATAGCTCTTAGAGTTACTAAAGGAGCCATGGTTGTCATGAAAGGAAAGAAGGAAAGAAATCTGTACACACTGGTGGGGAGTACAGTGATTGACAGGCAAAGGAATCCTACTAGTCGGGCCAAAGGTAGAAAGAAGAAAAGAAACAAAAGGTCAACAGATATGTATGGTTTGAAAAACAAAGTTTCTTTTGCAAGTTGTAGTGTTCCGTCCGAGTTCCATAGTGCTAGCGAAGATGGAAAAGCGAAGGGGACAAAGAATCACATAGAGACAAATGTGTCGGGTCCAACAAATCCAGAGGATGCCGTCAAGTTCAAACGAGGTTTGGGCTTGGCCAATTCTTCTAATTGAAGAAGACATGTGGAGCATCCCAGAGCGTGGGATGCGAGCATCTCACATAGATATGTAAAGTTGCAGCTGCAGGTGGAGCAAGGCCGAAAGCGGCCAGTGCACGGAGGTGCAATGGAGGACGTTCTCTCAAGTTGTCACAGATTGTCTTCGAAGGTTGGTGGAATCACCAAGGTAGAGATTGTTAAGATATGTGGCTGAAATTCATCAGGGTGGGTCGAATGGGAATTAGAATTGCATACACGGCAAGGATGGGTGGGATTGGTAACCCAACTGGGAAGCCAGTTGGTCGGTGCTTCTGTATACCGGGTCGTCATCTAGATAGAAGGAAATTCTCTTTCTAAAGTGCGACTCCGTAATAAGAAAGAACAGATGTATGTGTTTAAGTGGAACTCTAAATATAGTTTAGATAAAAGGCTCACCGAGACACTGTAACACATAGCAGCGGTGGAGGTTTCTTGGCTAGCCACGAAAACATAAGAGGTATATTCTAATTAGGATTCTACTATACCGGTGGGGTTGCATGTGTATATAAGTGATACACATGCAGTGTGGATACAAAAGGAGACACGTGTATTGAGAGATAGAGAGAGGCTGCAATATAAAGACAGAAAGAAAGATATTTCTCGACAAAGAGAGACGCTAGTGGAGAGATTATCAAAGGAGGTTGGGTTGAAGTTGTGAATAGATCTGGTTGCTAGTGGCTGATTGTGGGTCCAGCAGCAAGCCAGAAAAGTCAGCCTAAACAGTCTCTCTACTATTTGAGAAACCAGATATGTGTTGGGTGGTACTGCAAGCCAGTTTCTGCAAGGCAAGATTAGAGACCTTGCTGACTGAGCGGCAGCATACCGTGTAGGGGTTGCATACATAATGAAGAGGGGCTGTCAGCGAGAGCTGTATACATAAAGCGTGTAGGTGATCTCTAAGAGAGCAGCAAACCCAGAAGGGAGAGGATCGCTTGGGGAAGTTTTGCTGATCAAGCAGCTTGTGTCCTGACAGTTGCGAGGCAGTGACACATTCAGCAAAAAGGCAGATTTTACAGCACTGATCAGATCAGTGTAAGAGGGTCCGACAGATGGTCGCGGTTTGCTCTTCTCATTGGGACGAGTAAATCAAACGGGAAAGTGATTTTATTCTGGTATATGTATTTTTTCTCCTTCACTTAATAATATTTATCACGATCCGTAAACATAGGCTAGATGGACCGAACTACTTAAATTGTTGGTGTTGTGATTGTGCCTATTTTTATCTATTTGATGTGATTATTGTGCTAATAATCCTAACACTGGCAGGATATTCTTCACTGGTGGTGGAAAGGGTGAAGTCAGAGTTTGGAAATGTTCACTTGACATCTGACTGAGACAACTTTTACATGATATGATATGATTACATCACGTTTTTTTGGTGATTCTGTCATTGTATTTTTACTTTTGCCTTTTTTTAAAAAAAAATCTTTGTCTCAAATATGAGAGGGAATTTATAATGACAACAGATATGGTTTTTTTTTTTTTTTTTTTAGGGGTCAGTGAATTTTTAATTTTGCCTCTCTTTTTTTGTTAAAATTCTTATGTATCAAATATGAGAGGGAGTTTGTCAAAATGGGAAAATGAAAAGGAAGCATGAGAAATTTGTGCAGGCATTTTGATCATCTCTGATTTGATTCTGTGATTAGTGGTTGAGGCAAAGCTATTGCTTGGATTTACACTGTTGGGAACTCTCTCTCTCTATTTTCTGTGCCACTACCACCACCCGTCTCTTCTCTCTCTCTCTTAGTATTTTGCACAAGATTTTAATGGTGAGTTTGGATTGTATCTCTTTAAGTGAAATATAAGCCTTTGTGCTTTGAGTTTGTTTTTTACTATAATCATAATTTGATTTTGGATTCTCTATTTATGTTGGTGAGATATTGGACACTTCTAGCATGTTAATTCTAAGAAAATCCTAAAAAATTAATTTAGGAGTATGAACTTTGTTTGGAATTGTTAAATGGAATTTTTTATTCATTCTAAAATGTGTGGGGGTCAGCTAACATTAAGTCGTTCCCTCAAGTGGAACCAATAAACAAATATGCAAACATGGTGATGACAAAACCTATATTTAAGGCCTTTTTTTTGTATATATATATATATTGACTCATGAGAAATCATAGTTGTTTTTATCAATTTTGTGTTTTTTTATACAAGCTGGACTATTTTATTTAATTATACCAAATGATTATATATTTTTAAATGTATTAATTTCATTTTACTTTACATATTTATAAGTATTCTATAGAAAAATTTAGAAGAAAATGGAAAAACTTTTATATAATTTGTATTGACTTAAAAAGACAACACCATGTCCATTTTATTCTAACTTTTATTGGACAATTCTAACATATTAATTTTATTCATCTTAAACACATCTAACATCATTAATAGGGGTGAAACTCGGGTTGGGTTTTGGCCCGAACCTGCATGACCCGACCCGAAAATCATGCTGCTTGGGTCGGGTTGAGAAGTCAGAAACCCGCATTGAATTCGAGTCGGGTTAGGTTGAGAGATTTTTAAGTTAACCTGACCCGACTCGATCAAACCCTACCTGATCAGGTAAAAAGTAGGCTAAAGTAGGTTCAAAATGCGGGTCGGGTCGGGTTTCGGATTGAGTCGGATTATAATTCGGGTCGGGTCGGTCAAGACGTCCGGGTCAAAAGTTCAGATCAGGTCGGGTTGGGTTCCATATATCAGTAACTCGGGTCCAGTTGGGTTTTAAAAAACCTGACCCGACCCGGTCCGATTTCAGCCCTAATCAATTAATATGCAACAGATGGCATCATATTTGGGTGACTCATTACTTTATCTATTTTTATTTGAATTATTTCACCATAGTTCCCTATTTTATCCAATAAATTAGGGATTATTCCAAATTAATAAATTACATCCACTTGTGCCATGGTCCACTACAGCTTGCAAACAAGTAAACATGAAGGTAGATTGTAGTTGGATTTTGTGTCAAATTTAACTACTTTAATGAAGCTAAGATAGCTATTGTATGTTATTTTATAGGGATTTCTTTTTTTATGGGGACAACAGTGTGACTTTTTTTTTTGAGAAAATATGGATAATTAAAATTAAATTTAAGAGAGAAATAATGAGATTCATGACATATGATTATAATAAGATCAAATTCTGTATTTTATATTTAATTAGGCATATTAGATCTCAGGTATTTAATTATTTTTTATGTGGTTTTCCTTTTCTGGTTTTTTTTCTTCTTATGTTTTAATCCTTTTAGACTCTCTTTTCTTTTTTCTTTTTCTCTTTTCTTTCTTTTAATAAATTTCTTTTGTGACTGCTCAAAAACAGATATTTAATTATTTTTAATTTAAAAACTTCAATTTCACCCAACAGATGATTAAGCTCTGTCACCATTCACTGGGTTGTGTGATTATTGGGAACAGGGGTTGAAATCTCAGATTTCCAAGATCTCAGCCGATATGGTCTATATCGGTCGAGATCTCTCTCTCTCTCTCTCTCTCTCTCTCTTTTGGGAAAATATCGGGTATTTTTCTATATTTTATCTTTTCTAATTTAAAAAAAAAATAAAAAATGATAGGAGGCCCAATTCTGAAAGAAAAATAAATTTGAAATCGAAAATATCGGCTGATATATGGGCCGATAGTAGCAGAATATGGGCGAATATTGGCCAAGATATCAGCCTGGGCCCACTGTCGATATTTTATTTTATTTAAAAAAAAACGATAGAAACGAATATCGGCCGTTATTCCTATGGTACGTCCGATACATATCGTATCGACCGAGATATCTCATGTTAAAAAATCCGAGATTAATATTTCCGATTGGGAAGAGTCCTCGGATCCCATGAGATTTAAAACTAAGTACGTCTATATTTTAAATGGAAGAAGTGATAAAGACATTGATATTTTTAATAATAAGAGATATTAATATACTTTTTCACTATTTACACTATAACAAATGGATAAAAATAAATAAATTTAATATCCTTTATTGTAAAAATGCGCAATTTCTTTCAAATTTTGAAAAGAGAGACAAGTAATAAAATCATGAAGTAATAAATTTTGAGTGCCCATTGGGAAGACTCGAAAAACTATTGAGATGTCGACTTTATTCAAGGGACTTCTTCGATAGATGTTTCTATACATATTTACGACTATATTTTAAATTGAAAAAGTGATAAAGACATTGATATTTTTAATATAAGAGATATTAATATACTTTTTCACTACTTACATAATAACAAATGGCAAAGAAGATAATTCTGATGTTCCTTATTATAAAAATGCCCAATTTCTTACAAAGTCTAAGGAAGAGAGACAAGTAATAAAATGAATGAAAACATAATTCCACACTTCAAAGGGCGGCTAAGCTGGTGTTGGTGAGGGAGGAAAAATGATTAACTGGATACATTAAAGTCTAATTTCACCTATGGTAATTTTTAATATACGATGATTTTATTTAAAATATTAAAAGAATTTAAGTAGTTAGACTAGTAAAGTTATGTTTTTTAAATTATTTACCTTCTACACACTATTTGAGGAGGTCTAAGTTGATTTTGTGTAATGGGTTCATTGAAAATGCCTGCACATGAAAGTGGGGCTTAAGTAGTTAGACTAGTAAAGTTATGTTTTTTAAGTTAATCAATTTTAAATTATTGAACATTTACACACTATTTGAGGTCTAATTTGATCTTGTGCAATGAGTTCATTGAAAATAGGCTTAAAACAAATTAGCTTCGTTGCATCCAAAAGGTCTTATTTTTATGCTACTTAAATTCTCATTGTTTTAAATTATTTTTAATTTCTAAATTTTACACACTATTTAGGGCATATATTGAACTTATTTGAGGATTCCATTGAAAATGTTTATTATAAAGAATCACCTCGTTAGATCAATGAATTCATGTTTTTACGCTACTCAAAAACACATTAAATTATTTTTAATCACTAAACTTTAGATGCTTTTTTGCTTGAAACAAGACAATATTAATATACACCGTTTATTATGTAAAAACCCTATGGTGAACAACATTGAAATCGTGGTTTTTATCCATATTTTATGAAAAAATATCTTTTGTGAGTCGGTTTATTGTGACTACATGACTAATTTTTTATAGAGCTTGCATTAGATGGTTAAAAGAAGTTAATTTGGTAGATATTCCCTAGAATTGGTATATAATAGGGGTGTAATTTGGTACATATACATTTTGTATTTGAAATAAAACTCAAGTCCTACAAATACAATTGAGGTTGAGCGTGACTTCGGCTCCAAACTATAATGACGATTCTTTAGAGCACATGGATAAGAGTTATCAACACATTTACCTGGGTGACATAGCACATGCACGATAATGCTCAAGTGCCCTTGTGGGACCCATATGAATGGGGGTAGGGGTGGGGTGGACTCGACTTGCAAGGTATTTTCTATATGATACTTCCCATAAAAAATAGACTAATTGGATTTTAAAAACTATGATTTTCAAAGGTGAAAGATCAATGGTAAAAATGGAGGTAGTTTTTCATGGATTTCAATCCCACATTGAGATCAGCTCATAATGGATTCAAATTGGACACGGCTCCAATTAAAGAGTAGCATAGGATGATGTGTGTAATGGCCCAGGTCAACAAAATGGTAGTGGGAATGAGGGGATAATAATAAATAGTATGAATCTTACGATTATACGATTTTCGATTCACGATTTACATCCCTATACCAATTTTCGATACGATTCGAATTTGACAACATTGAGTAAAATTGGGGGTTTTGGCTATTTGAATCTTGGATGGTCTAATTCAAGAGTTTTACACGATTAGTGCCTAATTACCCCAAATTCTGAACTCGATAAACCCGAGTTGAATGAGAAAACCCATTGGAAACCCAAATTTGGGAATGCCATACACATTAATCATTGAGAATATTTATAAAATTCCATGCTCACAAGGTATTTTATAATATGTTTGAGTGAATGTTGTTTTTTGCACATTTTGATGTTTCATAGTTGGGTAAAGTTATGGTTTGACCTCCCTATGCTTATGTGTGATTGATGTGAAATGTAGGGTCTCGATAACTTCTCATACTTGTCTATAGTTATGAATAATATATGCACTAAATGAGTTCTATGATTGTGATTAGAATTCTTAAATGGGTAATTCATTTTATAGCATGATGAATGTGTTTTCATGCCATTCTTGGACTTTTGTGATGATATGTACATTACTAGTGAGTACCTGTGTTGATAATAGTTGTAGTGGATCAACCTAACTATGTGTAGAATGAATTTTCATGATTTGAAAAGGAACTTGATGAGGGTTAGACTAAGTAAAATGAGTGAGTTGAGGTCAAGTATCTTTTAACCCTAGGGGGTTAACTTGTGCTACAATGAGGATGGCTAACATGATTTAGAATTATTGGAATACAATGTAAATGCTAAGAAAACCTTATTTGATTTCTCCAAAGTAAAAGTATGAACACTCCCCAATGTCAACTCAAACGTCAAAATAATGGATTACGGTTGATTTGATCCATTATGTGGTACGTAGGCAACTAAGAGCATGTGCCTCAGCTCGATCAAAAGATACATTCTGTCTCATCCATTTATATTAATAATGATAGATAAATTGTGTTAATCGTTGGAAATCATTGGAAGGGTTGAGATGAATTATTGTTGAATTTAATTGGGTTAATGTTGTTAAAAAGGGAGTGATTGGACTTCGAATGTTAAACCACCATGAGACAGGTTGAATAAATTTTAAGGACTAAGAATATGTGTAGCTAAATCCGATGTGTGTATCTCAGTGTTTGTATATAGTCCATCTCCCTAGAATAACCCAATGTGATAATTATGTTGAATGTATGAAACGTAATGGAATGCGCTATGCTTGCTATCATTGTGAAATTGTGGTCATAATGTGATTATGATATGTTTATTGCCCATGAAATTATGAATATGTTTCCCTTAGTATTACTCACTGGTGTGTGCCTAGGAGGTTATTTAGGATGTGAGTATGAGATATTTTGTTAATGGGCATAATGACATTGAGAATACTAGTGTTGGGATGAGAGCCAAAAAGTTTATAGGACTTGATGATATACCTTTCTCTTGTTTGGGCCCCACTAGTAGTAGTCCCCACTCCCTAGAGGAGTTTAGTTTGAAAAGGTGATGATTAAATCAAGGAATCCTATTGGAACGGTGGCGTTGGCAATGAGACTTGATCCTTCAGCGTTGTCGTCGGGGAGTATACCCCTTACATGTTTCGTGCCATAGGTTGCTCTCACGGCTATTTGTGGTTGTTGTTGAAGAGTATAGCCCCTCACATGCTTCGACCTGTAGGTAGCTCTCACAACTATTTTGTACATTAGGTGTGCAGTTCGCGAAGGGTCAGATACTCATAAGCCTATGCGGGCGGTACTAATTTTGTAAGATGCATTGCGCAGGGTTAGATACTCATCAGCCTATGCAGGCGGTATTGACTTAGTAAGACTGATTACGTAGGGTCAGATACTCGTGAGTCTATGCGGGTATTACTAACTTAGTAAGACACATTGCGTAAGGTTAGATACTCGTAAGCCTAAGTGGACGGTATTAACTTAGTAAGATGGATTGCATATGGTTAGATACTTGTAAGCCCTACTAACTTGGTAAGTCGTATATTAATCACCTTAGAACTAACTTAATCGCAAAAGTGGTGAAAGGATGTGGGGTGAGGTAGATTGTCTATGTTGTATGGAAGTATCTCACTTTTAAGTCGTGGCCTATGTCTCTCAAGGGATCAAAATATTTGATAGCCTGTCCCATAGAGGTGTCCTTGGATGGACATTGAGTTCACGTTGATGAGATTGGTGTCCTTGAGTGGACATTGTGTTCACGTTGATGAGGTTGATGGCAGGACAATGTTGTATAGCATGATTTATATTCCATTTCATACATTATTATTATGTGCGTACGTCCCTCACGTGATATTGATATTGAGACGTTGTCTGGTTCTGTCCCTCACGTGATTATGATGTTTGACTGTCCGTTCCAGAGAGGTATTCTAGACGGTGGGGTCGGGTATAGAGACTTCGTCCCTTTTGGTTGCCGTCGACGAATGAGTCCCTCACATGCTACATGTTGTAGGGCGCTCTCACGGTTTTATAACACATTTGTTTACCCCATGGGAATGGTACTAGCTTTGTAAGGTGCGGTCCGACCGCTTTAAAGCTTGACTGAATCACCCATGAGGTGAAGGCATGCAGGGCGAGGTATACTTGATCACGCCAATCGTGAGTCTCCCACTTAGTAAGTCATGGGCGCTACGTCTTGCTAGGGGTCGTGGTATGTTTATGATTTGATATTGTTGCCACAGTCACGTAGTAAATCCTGTAAGTGTTGTTCCTACGGATAGAAGATCTCATAGTAGATGGTGTATTCCCTGGAAGAGTTATGCCCATGAATGGATTATGCCCATGGAAGAATTATATTCATGGATGATTTATACCCATGGATAAATGATAGTCATTGTTGAAATGTTATCAGGGATGGAAGATTAGTCACATGGATGTTGTTCCCATGATAGACATATTGAATTTATGCCCAGATATTGGTTATATGTTATGTATATTGGCTTCATGATAGACATGTTGGTCACATGGTAGACGTATTGGTCTCATGGTGGACTCGATGATTCCATGGATAGATATTATTCTCATGGAATGTTATTCCCATGGATGGTTATCCTCATAGAGGACATTGTGACCATAGATGTATATTATTACCGTGGATGGATATTCTCACAGAGGACATTGATTTCATAGTTGATTGTACCCATATTTAGAGTATTGTCCCCAAGGAGGGATGTATTGCTTATATTCGTGTATAGGTCCCATGGTTGATGTTTATCCCATGAGTGACGGTGTTCTCATAATTGGTATAGACTTGTGATTGACTAGACCTTTGATGGGTGAAGCCTATTTTATTGATGAGGCCCACAGATGGACACTACAATGTCCTAGTGTGACATCATGAATAACACTGTGCTAGTGGTATGAAATAAGTAAAGTTAGAACTATGCAAGATCTGATCTCCATTGGAGTATGTAGGAAGCTAATGATTCAGTTCAATCAACCCAAAGGTCCAATAAGTCTTACGATCCGTAGGGTCTTGTTACACGTGTGAGTGTCACGTATTTGAATTATGAGTTGTGCATGCTTCAGAGTTAAAAATAAAGAAATCTTGTTTCTCAGGTGCCCATTGGTCTGTAATACTCCAGATTTTCAGTTTATCAATATTTACGAAAATTACCATTGAAATGGTGAATTAAAAAGATGTGACCTTAGATGGGTCAATTGTGGAGTCCATTGTTCAATTAAGACCTAATGTACATGTTATAAGGATCAAATTAAAGTAAATGGGTAATGTGCATCTAATTGGGTCAAGGTGGTTATTTAGGTCAAAAGACCCAATTGGGACCCAATGGGTCGTAGTTGACTTCATTGACCATTAGGTGAGCTCAAGCCTAATTTGGTTAAGGCTAAATTAAATGGGAATGCAAACAAGTGTTTGAGTTGATTCAAGTGAATTAAATGGATGAGTTTAGTTTAATGGTGGAGTTGAATTAAATGGTTGAGTGAAATTAAATTGTTAAGTTGAGTTAAATGAATGGGTTGAGTTGAGGGAGTTAAATAAATGTTAAGTGAGTAAAGTGTGGATGAAAGTTGTTGGTTGTTTCAAAATGCAAACAAAGGAACACGTTGGTTGCATGAGAGATTTATCTCATGCATGAAACTCCAAATGAATCATTAATGGGGAGATGAAAGGGTTTTGGAGGTTACACAAGGCTTAACCTTAGCACATGTTGGAAAGATGGGAGTTTCATTTCATAAAATGAAACTCCAAATTGTATCACTAATGGGAGGTGGACTGTTTTGTGATTATTACACAATTCAAACAATGAACACGTTGGATGCATGGGGAATTTTATCCCATGCATGAAACTCCAAAGATGGATATTGAATGGAGGTGGCGGTTTTGTGGGAGTTACATAAGGTGAGGAGTTTTATTTCAAATTCAAACCATTATACATGTTGGATTGCATGGAAGTTGTATTTCATGCATGAAACTCCAAATGGAGAACCAAAGGAGGAGTTTCATGGGGGCAAGACAAAACCGATGGCTTGTGGGAGTTTCATCCCATGGATGAAACCCCCATATGGGCAAATAATGAGGGGTGGTGGTTACACATTTCAAACTAAGGTTTAGCCATTGGAGCCTTGGGAGTTTTTATCTTAGGATGAAACCCCAAGGGAGGCATTAAGGAATGGAGTTACAAAATGGGTTCACACATTGAGGAGGTTACACTTAGGCTACACGTTGGCATGGGAGTTTCATCTCAAAGATGAAACCCCCACATGGAGATGTAATGGAGAAGGTTGCACCAAGGTAGCCCAAGAGCCAAAACCATTGGGAGGGTTTCATCTCAAGGATGAAACCCCCAAATGGAATAAGTGAAGGAGATGAATGGGGAGGGGAGTTACAAAGGGGTGCCATCAAGGGACACCACCTTTGGTCAACCCTCATACTTGTTTTCCATTCATTCTCTCCCTCACTCTCTCCCTTGGCCGTCCCACCTCTCTAGACAAGAACTTTGGTTAGTTGCTTCTCCACAAACCATTTCTTGGCTGATCACTTCTCAAAGACAAAGTG
This sequence comes from Chimonanthus salicifolius, assembly GCA_013350335.1. Taxonomy (NCBI): domain Eukaryota; kingdom Viridiplantae; phylum Streptophyta; class Magnoliopsida; order Laurales; family Calycanthaceae; genus Chimonanthus; species Chimonanthus salicifolius. The sequence goes on along the minus strand of CM023537.1, from coordinate 39,941,145 downwards.
GACTTAGAACAAAGGAGTTTGCATCTCAAGGTTTTATCATTCACACCCAAGGCTGAAATACTCTCTCTCTTAAATCTATACCTTGGCCGAACCACTCCAAGGACTGCATCAAGATCAGTCTCGGCTAAAGGACAAGAAGGAAGGAAGGAAAGGCTAAGGAAAGAAAGAAAAGGAACAAGCTGGAGCAAAAGAAAACCGGAGGAGTCGCAGAACCGGTGAGTAATTTACTAGTTTTTGTTTATAAGAACCATAGGATTTGGCCAAGGTTTATGGTCGAACCCCATGGATGAAAATTGGTTGTTGAATCAGTCTTTTCAATGGAAAGAATGGATCATAACCATGGCCGAACCCCAAGAAAAGACTTGGTTACTTTTATGGGTTTTTGAGGATGAAAAACCACGGAATGTTTGATATTTTAAAAAGGTTTTTTTTATGATTGGATGGTTTGACCAAAAGAAGAGGTGAGGTTCGGCCATGGTGTATGGCCGAACCCCACCAAATAACATTTATGGATTTAGGGTTTTTTTAGAGATTAAATTATGTGGACTGTTTTAATAAGTTTGAAGGATTTCAAAACATGTAACTAGTGGATGCATGTTAAAGATTTGTAAAAGGACTTTTTAAGGGAGGAATATTAATTATGTTACATGATATTAAAATGTTATGTGGTGAAAGAACCATGAACCATGGGTTCAACCATAGTGTATGGCCGAACACCATGGAAGGTTGCCAAGGACTTTGAAGGGGTTAAAATGGAGTAATGTTTAGTGGACTTAGATTATTAGTTATGTTAAACGATTGGTGCATAAGTAATGAGATTAAGGAATCAAGAGGTCATGATCTTATATCTAAGTTAAAAGAACAAAGGACATGAAAGAGGGACCAAACCCAAGATGGTGAGGTTCGGCCATGTTGTATGGCTGAACCCCACTAAGGGGTATTTGGTGGGTTATTGATTAACCTAGGCATGTTTTCGAGTGGAATGGATAGCCATAGAATGAGCAATGGCATAAAATGTAAATAGGGGTAAAAATGCAAGATCATGGGTTCGGCCATGGTGAATGGCCGAACCCCATGAGGAATGGTTTGTTTATGTATTTTATGGACGGATTTTTAAATGAATTACATGGATGGGCTTGGTTGAATAAAAGAGAGATCAAATCCAAGTGGGTGAGGTTCGGCCATGGTGTATGGCCGAACCCCACAAGTTGTGTTTTTGGGACTTAGACATTATTACAAATCAAATAGGTTGTTGGTTTGATTTAAGGTCATGTTATAAGGTAACGGGACTTCACAAAGGGGGCACGATCGAGAACGGTTGTCGATTTATAGCTCAAGGACACCTTAGTTGTCTTGGGTAGGATTCTACCTCATTGAAACATGGATATGTATATGGTTTTATCTTATTTTATGGTTTATGTTGTTATTATATTATGTTTCAAAAGTAAAGTTTTTAAATGCTATGGTTAATTATATTGCATAGCATATGGACTTGTACATCTCATGCATGGCATGGGAGGGGAATTTGTAACCGGAGCCCACGCTCCGTCGGGGCGTCCGTAAGGCAATTGTGGGAAGACCTTGATGTGGATAATGCCGTCAAGAAGAATCCGAAGGCCAACTCCGTCGGGGCGTCCGAAAGACCACTGTGGGGATAACTTGATGAGGAGAATTCCATCAAGAGGTTACATATATATGATAGGTGGGACTCATTGCATAAGACATATGGCATGGCATGACTTTATATGGTTTTGATGATATAATATTATACATGTTTTTGTGATACTAACCCATGTGTTAGCCCTGTTTAAAATTCCTATTAGGCACGTTATTCTAACGCGCTACTTATACCCTAGTGAATGACACAGGAAAGGAAGGGATCGATGATCGTGAAAGAAACCAAGCATAGGAGCTTGAATATATGAATGGATTTTTATTTATTATATTTTGTTAAGTTACCATGGATATGTAATAACTTAGATATTATTGCTATGGTTTGGAATGGTTTGATTGAATGATTAGTATAAGATAATTTAGGAGATATGATATTGTACTTTGCTATCTAAAAATGGAGTAGTCCTATGTTCTATTATAATCCGCAGTTAGATTAAGTAATATTCCGCAAAGATTATACTTTACTATGTGAGAACTATTCTCATGGACTTAGTTCATGCTCACATAGGTTTGGCCAGTTAAGGGTCGGACTTTAGAAGTCCGGACTTAACTCGCGTCGTGACACTCCGTTTTTATCACTTGTTTATTTATAAAAAAAAATAGACTCTGATTTCGAGTGAAAAGGGCGGGGTGTTACAGGGTCGGGCCGTGACAGTTGGTAAAAAAGCGTAGGCTCAATTTCCCCGAGGACTGTGTGTATGGGGTTTGAAAATCTAATGGAAGCATGAGATTGTTTTGGGTCGCAATAGGGTGAGCAGTATTTTGAGTGAGACTAGGACCTCCTCTAGCTACCAGATTTAAGTGACTAATGTTTAGACCATACCTCGGACTGGGTGACCAGAGTGATGTGACAGCATGAGCTGGACGCATGAGGGTTAGACTCACGTGGACCCCAAGTTGAGAGGTGTTGGATCTGGTTGGGTTGGAAAAGTCGCAAGGAAATTATTGAACTCCTTGAGTGAAAAACCTTGGAATTCCCTTGGAACCGTATGTTAACCACCCTGTGAGGTGTAGATGATCATGTCTTCCCAAGAAGCGAGAATGAGACCATTAGGCCGAGGGTCCTGTGATGGGGGTTGGATAGATTAAGCGATGCGCTTGCAGGTAACCACTCGACGAACATCAGTGAGGTGAGGTCATCACTGACTTTACATTGGAGGAAGACTAGAGGGACACGTGTATTTGTGGCATCGGTTGGCAATGTATGACACTGTAATCCAGAATTGCTTGGAATGCGAATTTAGTCCAGACCAAGAGGTTGAGGCCTATAGTTGGCTATAAGGAGTGGTTATGGTAGATCACCAATTTTGTTTAGAAATGGTTTTGGATAACCAAGTCATCTTTGAGATGTGAGTCATATTTGATTTATAACTCTAGAAAGTCTGAGCAAGGATTTTTTACTCGGGAGAGGTTGGCAAAACCTCCAAGGGTGTTCCCTGAGGTAATGATTAATGGGTCCGAGAGGGCAGACATATATAGATATATTCTGAGGAGAGTTGTCCTATGTTGAGAGGATTGTTTCCCTAAGACTCTGAACATGGAATATCTTAAAACATGTGAATGGAATACGTTGGCCCATGACATCGTCGATAGCGATGATCAGGCAATGTGATGCATGTACTACGAGGCTTGACGTAATGCACTTGGTTGAAAGTGGCTTTGAATTCTTCTCATGTAATGAATAAGTGATTGGAGCTGAGATGCTCGTGTGAGAAATGCTAACAACCTTGTATAGATGGATATATGCTAGTATGTTAAATTGGAACCCTTGGATTCTTTTTTGTGCGTAATTGCATGATTATCTGTTACTTCATGCTTTATGAATGAAATTATGTGTTGAATATGGATTCCATTTGTTTGATGGTTTAACTATGGTAATTATGATGTGAAAGGTATGTGGAATTACCTTAGGATGATTTAAGAGATATGATTCTCAAGTATGATGAAGAGATTGATGTTGAATGGGAGGGCTTTGATTTGACATGAAAGGAGTAGAGTCGCTAGAAATAATTTGACATATGGGAATCGGTTGGCATGGAATTGAATAGCAAGTAGCATTATGAAATGCAAAAGCCAATCCATAAATGAAATTCACAAAGCAATTTTGGCCTATCTCCTAATGTCAACCCCATATGGAAATTGAAATCATAGTTGTGAATATGAGGAAATTGCTATGCAAGCTATCTTCTTAGAAATGTAGCATTTGTTTGATCAATTGCTCATTATATCTACCATGGCATTCCATATGCATCACTAATTGAAGTTGGACTTAGAGTTGATCAACTTAGAAGTGAATAAGAGGGTGCGTAGATTGAGCATTTGGATATTTTAACAGCCCCCCCCCCCCCCCCCCCCCACCACTTTCACATTGGAACTTCCTAGTGTAGATGATGAATTCATTGTTGGAGTTGGATATGTGAAAACACTTGAGGATGAGTATACCCTCTTGCTAGTGATGTGTTATTTGATGATTTATTACCACCTTTTATAGAGGTGCCAGAGCAGGAGTTGGATTCTCCTTATCAGGAGATGATAGCATACATGATTTGCATAGCCTTCCTTATATCCCATTTCATACAGAACCATGTAGTACTAGTAAATATGGTTGAGATTTTGCTTTAGTGGTAGATTATGTCACAATTGAAGTGAGGAAACAAAGTGCAACTAGCTGTTTGAGGGATTAATCCTCTTCCATGGACTAATTTCTGTGAATATATTGTAGCCCTTTCTAAATTTTTGTGTTAAACCTTAACGTTGGATACCTGTTGAGCCGCTCTGCGTGTCCACGTTGGATACGTGTTGACTCGCTTTGCATAGGCCAAGTCTGTATGTGATTTTAAGCTAATGAGCTTGTGTGCATTTAAAGTTAGTGATTGTCTATGGCGAGCCGGTTACATGTTGGAGTTAATACCTGACTGAGATAAGCCTATGATCACTTTTGTGCACAGATGAGATGTGCTTAGTGGTGATAAACGCTTCGTGTGCCGCGATGGTGGCTTGGGTTGTATGAGTACTCGTGAAGCCATGTCACACTTTTAGAGTTTTGTGACCACCGCTATTAGCAAGTACGAATTTGTGTATGGTCGAGACGTGATTTGTTGGAGAAGTATTAATCACCAGATTATTGATCGTAGAGCACCGAAAGTTAGTGATCTCTCATGCTTAGATTAGATTATGGGTATCCCAAACTCTTCGATGTTGTTGTTTGGAGGTCTTTGAGACTACTAGTTCGGTAAAGTACCTTGATAAGATATACCCAGATTTTGTATACCTTGTGTTAGATTGTGGGATCATGAAGCCATTTGTGGATGTTAGTTATGTTGATAATGGTTGTGGTGGATTAACCTAATTATGTCTAGAATGAATTTCCATGATTGAAAAAGGAACTTGATAAATGGTTAGACTACGTGAAATGGGTGAGTTAAGGTCATGTACCTTTTAACCCTAGGGGCTTAACTTGTGCTACAATGGAGATGAGCTAGAATGATTGAGAATATATGGAATACAATATAAATGCTAAGAAAACCTTATTTGATTTCTTCAAAGTAAAAGAATGACCACTCCACAATATCAACCCAAACATGAAAATAATGAACTACGGCAGATCTCATCCACTATATGGTACGCAAGCAACTGAGAGCATTGTACCTCAGCTCGATTAAAAGATACATTGTGTCTCATCCATTTATATTAAGGATGGCGGATAAATTGTATTAATTGTTGGAAAGCTTTGGAATGGTTGAGATGAAGTATTGTTGAATTTAATTGGGTTAATGTTGTGAAAAAGGGAGTGATTGGACTTAGGATATTAAACCACAACGAGACGAGTTGAATAATTTGTAAGGACTAAGAATATGTATAGATAAATCCGATGTATGTATCTCAGTGTTGGTATGTAGTCCATGTCCATAGAATAACTCAATGTGATAATTATATTGAATGTATGAAACATAATGGAATGCGTTATGCTTGCTATCATTATGAAATTGTTGTCATAATGTGATTATGATATATTTATTGCCCATGAAATTATGAATATGTTTCCCTTGGTATTGCTTCCTGATGTGTGCCTAGGAGGTTATATAGGATGTGAGTATGGGATATTGTGTTAATGAGCATAATGATATTGAGAAATACTAGTGTTGGGATGAGACCCAAAGAGTTTATAGGACTTGATGATATACCTTTATCTTGTTTGGGCCCCACTAGTAGTAGTCCACACTCCCTAGAGGAGATTGGTGTGACAGGGTGATGATTAGATCAAGAAATTTTATTGGAACGGTGGCGTAGGCTATGGGACTTGATCATTTAGAGTTGTAATTGAGAAGCATAGCCCCTCACATGCTTCACGCTGTAGGTTACTCTCATGACTATTTGTGGTTGTCGTTGAGGAGTATAGCCCCTCACATGCTTCGCGCTGCAAGTCACTCACGACTATTTTGTAAACTTGGTGTACAGTTCGTGCAGGGTCAGATACTCGTGAGCCTCTGCGGACAGTACTAACTTATGAAGACGTATTGCGTAGGGTTAGTTACTCGTGAGCCTATGCGGGCAATATTGAGCTAGTAAGACGGATTGCACAGGGTCAAATACTCAGGAGCCTATGCTGGCAGTACTAACTTAGTAAGACGCATTGCGCAAGCTGAGATACTCGTGAGCCTATTCGGGCGGTACTGACTTAGTAATGTGGATTGCGCAGGGTCAAATACTCGTGAGCCTATGCGGGTGGTACTAACTTAGTAAGACACATTGTGCAATGTTAAATACTCGTGAGCCTAAGTGGATGGTACTGACTTAGTAAGACGGATTGCATAGGGTCAGATACTTGTGAGCTCTACTTGGGCAGTACTAACTTGGTAAGTTGTATATTGATTACCTTAGAGCTGATTTAATCACAAAAGTGGTGAAAGGATGCAGGGTGAGGTAGATTATCTATATTGTATGGAGATCTCTCACTTGTAAGTCGTGCCCTATGTCCCTCAAGGGAACATAATATTTGACAGCCTGCTCTATAGAGGTGTCTTTGGGTGGACATTGAGTTCACGTTGATAAGATTGGTGTCTTGAGTGGACATTATGTTCACGTTGATGAGTTTGATAGCAGGACAATGTTGCATAGCATGATTTATATTCCATTTCATATATTATTATTATGTGGGTGTGTCCCTTACGTGATTATGATGTTTGACTGCCCGTTTCAGAGAAATATTCTGGACGGTGGGGTCGGATACAAAGACTTGGTCACGTTTGATTGCAGTCGAGGAATGTGTCCCTCACATGGTACATGTTGTAGGGCGCTCTCACGGTTATATAACACATTTGATGTGCGTTGATGCACAGGGATAGATACTTGTTTACCCCATGGGGATGGTACTAGTTTTGTAAGGCACGGTCCGACTCCCTTAAAGCTTGACTGGATCACCCATGAGGTGAAGGGATGCAGGGCGAGGTATACTTGATCACGCCAATCGTGAGTCTCCCGCTTAGTAAGTCATGGGCGCTAAGTCTTGCTAGGGGTCGTGGTATGTTTATGATTTGATATTGTTCCCACGGTCATGTAGTAAATCCTGCGAGTGTTGTTCCTACAGATAGAAGATCTCATAGTAGATGGTGTATTCCCTGGAAGAGTTATGCCCATGAATGGATTATGACCATGGAGAAATTATATTCATGGATGATTTATACCCATGGATAAATGATAGTCATTGTTGAAATGTTATCAGGGATGGATGATTAGTCACATGGATGTTGTTCCCATGATAGACATATTGAATTTATACCCACATATTGGTTATATGTTATATATATTGGCCTCATGATAGACATGTTGGTCAAATGGTAGACGTATTGGTCTCATGGTGGACTTGATGATTCCATGGATAGATATTATTCTCATGGAGTGTTATTCCCGTGGATGGTTATCCTCATAGAAGACATTGTGACCATAGATGTATATTATTACCGTGGATGGATATTCTCACAGAGGACATTGATTTCATAGTTGATTTTACCCATATTTAGAGTATTGTCCCCAAGGAGGGATGTATTACTTATATTCGTGTATAGTTCCCATAGTTGATGTTTATCCCATGAGTGACATAGACTCCATGAGTGACGGTGTTCTCATGGTTGGTATAAACTTGTGATTGACTAGACCTTTGATGGGTGAAGCCTATTTTATTGATGAGGCCCACAGATGGACACTACAATGTCTTGGTGTGACATTATGAATAACACTGTGTTAATGCTATGAAATAAGTGAAGTTAGAACTACGCAATATCTGATCTCCAATGGAATATGTAGGTAGCTAATGATTTAGTTCGATCAACCCAAGGGTCCAATAACTCCTACGATCCGCAAGGATCTTGTTACACGTGTGAGTGTCACGTGTTTGAACTATGAGTTGTGTATGCTTTAGAGTTAAAAAAAATATAATTTTTTTTTTCTCACATGGCAGTTGGGTCGGGCCGTGACAACGTGTACAGGTTAAGGGATTCAAATGTGCCTCACTTAGGGTCGAAAGATCGTTTGCCCAAGTGCAATTTGGATGTTTTTGACTTTTGAGTAAATGAATAAAGTAAAACTTCGTTTAATATTTATTTATTTAGAATTTACAAGTCGCATTCTACAATACGAAACCCTTCCGAACAAGCAATGCATTTTTTTCTAATTCAAGTACTCTTCCTTCGTAGGATTTTCAATGAAAATTCTTTGTACAAAACTAAGAAGGAACACAGAATATGAATTTGTTTGTCAAGTCCGGATTCAATTGAATTTGTAAACTAATGAATCTAAAGCTCAATAATGAGTCGCTTTTGGTCAGTCCATTCAATGCAACAGTGACCGCATTGTTGATGAAGACTGTAAATCTCAACAGTCTAACTATTAGATTACTTGCTGAAGTATCAAAAATGGAAATTGCTGTAGTGAAACACAACTATAATCAACTATAATGACGAGTTGTGATAGAGTTAAACCTTTTCAAAAATTTGATATTGATTAGATGTCTTCTTATCATTTAAACTTGATGTGATTTGTATAGATATATATTGATGAGATTTATTAATAATTTATCACGTATCTCGTAAAGTTCAGTTTTGAGCGTGGGATAACACTAATGAGATAGATTAAAAGAGTTTGATTTTTTAAATTTCATCACCTCCGAAGCTCTTAACATATTAGTGAAGTTTCTAAGATGTACCATATTTTATTTTAGCTCCATATATGATAAATTCAAATAAAAAAAACGCCATACACACAATGGTAATATTAAAGTACCAACATATTCTTTAGTTTTCTTTTATTAGTTCTCCGTAATTTCTCTTACTATTCTTAAGTTAGTGTAAGTCTCACATGGTTTTTAAATATTTTGACCTTTTCCATTGTCTTACTTTCATTGATACTTGAATTTTGATCGGTGAAAGAATTGCATAGAGCTTTTGGATGTATATTGGGATTTTTAAAGACTCGTTTGATAGACTCTCTCAATAGATTTTCCTTCAAATGAATTTTAATATTCATATATATAATTGAATGTGATGTAAGAGAAAATTATATAAATAAGTTGTGTATGATATTTTACTCCCATCTATCATTCTATCTCACCATTAAATAGTCTTGCCAGTTGCACTTCCAACAGGGCAAGGAATAACTGGTCACAAGGCCGTCTAGACACAAGTTGAGACCTAAGACAAAAAATCTAAATGAGGTCTTCTTAGTATTTAATATATTATTATAAGTAATATTTAATTAAAATTTAATTATATATAATAAAATAAATTATTCTAGATAATAATTTTTTTTAACTTACAAATATCAAGAGACCAACAATACAGAGCATTGAAAATTTTTCCCATCCGATTAGCATATTCATCCCAGTGAAATTAGCATATTCAGCAATTAAAACAGAATAAAAATACTTAAAAGATTTGTATACTAAGTGGGCTGAAGTGCAAACAGAGATTGAGAGATGAGTTCTCTCTAATGCTCTTATCTTTTATATATATATATATATATATATATATATATATATATATATATATATATATATATATATATATATATATATATATAAAATCTAAATAATTTACAATCAATTAGCTGAATAATGGCAGTGGAAAAAAAAAACCCAAATCATTTCCTTTTTTTTTCCAATCCCATTTACAATATCAAATTTAACAAAACATTTAAGGAAAACCTACCTAAGAAGCAAAATGGGGATGGTGGAATAACAGAGAGAACAGTTTCCTAGACTTAGGTTTTAAATGTCTTTTGAAATAATCTTTACAAGTTTTGAGATTAAAACTGGTTCTAATTAAAACTGAGATCAGCATTAAATCAAGTAAGTAAAAGAGATAAAAGGATTAATATGAGAATAAATTATAAAAATCTGAAAGAGGAAGAAGAGGGATTTCGAACCATCTGGATTTCAGAACGAATTTTCATTTCGATTTTAACAGGAATTTTCCAAAACTACCTTATGTCATAAATTTATTAATCCAAACTGTTTATCAATTAAAACTGAAATTTTAAACTAAGAAATAATAAAGAAATTAAATGGGAAAGACTTCCAGAAGTCAGAGAAAGAGAGTGAAGATGTGATTGTTGGGCTCCAATAATCAGCAAAGAGATAGGAGTTGAAAAGATATTGAGAGTCTGAAAGAGAAAAATAAGAATCTCTTTTTTATAGCTGCATCGAACTTTAGCCCCCATGGCGATAGAGACTTGGATGGGAGCCCAGCCACGGCGAGAGGGGCCTTCTTCGTCTGGGGGCCTAAGGCGATTGCATTTCTTGCCAAAGGGTTAAGAGGGCCCTGACTGGTTATCATTTAGAATATTTTCCATATGCTTGCAACAGAAAAAAAAAATCGTGCATGGCAAAAGTAGTGGAAAACTAAAAATAAAAAATTGAGTTCATGAAATAAATAAGAAAAAGAACAACAAAATTGAAAGAATTATGAGTATGATAAAAGATAGTTTGAAAATAAGAATATTAACAATAATTTTGATAATAAAATTTAATATAATAATTTTAATACTCAAAGTTATTTAATTCTATAGTGAAATAGTATTGTGTATACTCTTTTTTTAAATAAAATTCAAGAGATTCAAAATTTATACGAAAATTTAAACAATATAAATTTAAAAATAAATCAATGACAAAGTAGTGTTAGAGATGGCGCTAAAAGATAGAAATTTTAAGATAAAACCTTGTAATTTAAGTCATTTATTTATTTTATATAATTTTATTAGTAGAAAATCACCGAAAGGGGGAAAATTAAATAAATAAATAATATTTTTTATAAAATTAGAAAAACGCAAATATGAAGGATATACTATTACAACTAAACTATTCTATTCTCAAAAAATATAATAATAATAATAATAATGAGAGAAAAATAGAGGACCTGATAACCTCCGCACAGGATAACTCAATTGTCAGATACTCTGGCTAAGAAACCAAAGGTCTTAGGTACAAGTCCGTATTAACTTGATGCACATCTAGAGTTTTTACCAAACGCCCTCATACTGAGAGAGAGAGAGAGATGGGGATCTTTGATTCTCTGTCATAAAAAATGGATTTTTGTGGACTAGAAATGGTAGATTTTGAAAGAAAAAAAAAGGATAAAGTATAGATAAATCTTTAAGGATTGAGATTGAATAAAAATAATTAAAGCGACTTGCTTAAGAGAGGTCGAACTTTGCAGGTATTTGTAGAAGACAGTATATGCTTTATTACCACCAATAGAGGGTCCGGTCCCAATTGAAGAATCTTCCTTCCAACCATAACTTCTTGGGCATGTTTCAAATATTTTTGTTAAAGGTTCAAGAGGATGAAGTCTAAAAGCTCAAGAATGAAGACCTAGAAGTAACCATGAATGGACCACAAACAAATTTCTACAATGTATTATAATATCTTTCCGTAAGAAATACAATACAAATACTTATTAATGTCCATTTGGTGATCTTGATCCTTGAGTCTTCAGCCTACTTATTTAAGTACAAGAAAATATTTTTTTCGTTTCAAAGAAAAAATGCTTAGTATTGCCAAGCCCTTTAATGCTTATTATGGAAAGGAAATAAGGCAGGTTTAGCCTCGACCTTCCAATTTAACAATTAAATAGCTTACATTGTAGTATGTGCATGCAATTAAGAGGCTACTAGTTGATGGAGATGAGATCATTGAAAACATGGAGGGAAAGAATAAAGAAAGATATAATAAATAGTGGAGTAATAAATGATATGGTATATGATAGGGTCGATTTGAAAAGAAGAACCGAAAAACTGAATCTAGGTGGTGGTGATGACAGGGCCGGCCCTGAGATCCCCTAAAATCTCAGGGGCCCTAGGCAGAGTGAGATTTCAGAGACCCTTTGTGACTACTATATTAAAGAGTTTAAGTGTGTGGAGCCCTGGGCGGCGGCCTACGCCACCTATGCCTAGGGCCGGCCCTGGGTGATGATGATGACGACGACGATGATAGCATACATTATAAATTTAATAAATCTAAACAATTTTGATTTTGGAACCACTTAGGAAACAAAATTGCAAAGGAATTCATAATCAGTCAACCAAAAAATTGGTTCAGTAATACATAATGACTGTTGAAATCATATACATTGAGAGTTTCCAAACAGTGCTATTTTGAGGTCAAACTGATATGCTGATTCTATAAATCCCTACTCGTCCATCTGCATTTCACATTCTCAATACAAATTTGGCTGTGATCAACCCCTCATATCCTCACCATAGCAAATCAATGATAAATAAAGATAAGCAGACGTAAGGTTTAATAAACTCAGAAAACAGGTCATACTACAAATGCACAAAGATAAGATTAATTTTGTAGTATTCATGGGTCATAACCTGGATTAAATGCAAGCGCCTCCCTGTATATTAACTCCTTCATCTGCTCTTCACCTAATGCTTGTTGCTCAAAATCAAAAGAGAATGGTTCGAAGCAAATGGGCTCATCAGCTATATCATGAAGTCTTGCCAAGTAAGGATGCGCAAGAGCCTCTTCAACTGCACAAATGTACAATTTAAAATCCCCAGTCAGGACTTTGATAAGACTAGATCTGTATGTGAACATCCTTTTTTTTTTTTTTTTTGTATTTTAATGAACAAAAACAAACACATAAAAAACCAATGTGATCAAACCATTGCAAGAGGTCAACACTTTTCATCATATTTTGGTGAGTTACGCTGCGTGGACAGAGAAGGCACCTTTTCTTCTACCATTTCCTTCTTCTAATTTAATCTTTTTATATTATAGTCTCTATTAAAATAAATTGCATTAAAATAATTTATTTTAATTTAATGCATTGAACAAATAAAACCTTAGGAAACAAACTGTTTCATTTCAATGTTCCCTTCACAGTGTTTTGCCTTTACAGCATTGCACACTTGATAGAAGAGGTAGGGAACACAAAAGGTCATTTTCCATAACAAAATGCATGGCCAACAACACTAACGTCATATGGTCCAAAGCCAGTCCATCAATCAGAATTGAAAGCATAATTGATTTCAAAGGACACGGTTCATTTTGGTTTTCTTGATGGATGAATCATACTAACAAAAGCTGAAAGTATGCAATGAGGCATCCAAGATAGGAATTATCAATCAGAACAAAGATAGAAGTGCTATCCAATTCATGCAACTGATCTCAGTAAATCCATGTATTTGTAGAGGCTCATTTGTAATCATTCAAACCCTTCTCTGTATGTAGGATCATACTTTAGTCGTAAAAATTACTTAAAAAGTTATTTCCTTAGTCATAATTCTCCTGCAAACAAATTTACTAAAGTAAATCAAATTGTAGATATTAGTGCATTAGTTAATTATCTTTCGAATGATCAACCTGTGATAGCAAAACCTGGTAAGAAAAACAAATACTCGATACCAGATGTCTTATATTGAAAACCTAATGTTTATGAAGTTATCTTCTTGAGATCTAACTGTGGATGCAAATGCAACAGAAACTTGAATATTGCACCAAATGACAAACATCCTAACAGAAATTGAAGATGACTAGAATGTGGATGAAGAAATAAGTACCTGTAATTCTTTTAGTGGGATCAAATGTCAGCATTCTTTCCACAAGATCAATGGCAACAGGATTAATATGCGGAAACGTATGACGGAGCGACCTGCGAGGGAGATAAGGAAGTTGCTTGATAAACCTTCTAGCGTCATCACTCCGAACAAATCCAAGTTCAGTTTCAGTGGGTGAACCAATAAGCTATATAGGATAAAAAGGGGGTAAGTATACATGGTAGAGGAATTCAATAAAAAAACAAAAACAAAAACCAAAAAAAAAAAAATTGTTCAAGTGGATGCATTTCAATATTACCATCATCCATTGTAACATGAAAATAGACAATTCATTACAAGATGGTAGATACAACTAGCTGAGAGCCTAATGTAATTAGGTTTGCAACTGGGAGATTTTGAATCTAGAGATTTCGAAAAGGGAGATTAGGAGATAATCTACTCAGAATGAAACCTTTCCTTTTGGCAGCCACTAGAGGAGGGAAAGATTAGTGAATGCTTGATATATTCATCATCATCATCAGCCAATATCCCATCCACTTGGAATCGGCTTTTTGAATTCTTCTCCAGTTAAAACCCTATCATAATATATATCATCAGTCACCCTACAATCTAACATGTAATTTGTTTTCCCTTTCCTCCATGTTTTCAAAAGTCGCCCTCTCCTCCTAATGTCTTTGATCCGTAGCCTCTCAACACTACGCACTAGCGCTGTATTTGGTCTTTTCCTAATATGACTAAACCATCTCAAATGAGTTTATCTCAATATGTCATCTATCGAAGCTATTTTTAAAATTATTCCCAATGCGTTCATTTCTAACTCTATCCTTTAAGGTTAAATCACTCATCGAACGTAGCATGCACATCTCTACTGTCCTAACTTTATTTATTTGTCTTAATATATTATGCAGGAGAGAGAGAGAGTCCTAACTTTGTTTATTTGTCTTAATATATTATACAGAGAGAGAGAGAGAGAGAGAGAGTCCTAACTTTGTTTATTTGTCTTAATATATTATACAGAGAGAGAGAGAGAGAGAGAGAGAGAGAGAGAGAGAGAGAGATTAGTACCAGATTTTATCCTTTAGCAACAAGAGCATACTTTTCACTATACTGTTTGAGCCATAGGGAGAAGATAGACAATCTACTGATGTGCAGTTCCATGCAGTTTACAAGACAAGACTTAACTAGGAATGTATTAGCTTTCCACTGGTTGAAATTGGGGTCCTTAGAATTAGTTTCAATAGAAGTACCATCAATATATTCAACCTTAATTTTTACCACAGGAAAAATTTACACAGAATGAGACCATTGCTTATAATTGTCTTGATTCAAAAGGAGATTGATGATTTTTATGTGGAACTACATCAGATGGTGGTCCCTGTGGGGCCCAGTAATCCAACACATCACTTAGGTATGGGCTCAATTCAGGTGCAGCTGAGGAACAGGGGCTGAGAAATAGTGAGTAGTTTTGCAGTTATACTGCACCATGATATCATGTTTTCGTGTTTGTAAATATGGAAGAGAGAAGAACGGGAAAGTTTGAATTTTCCAATCGAAAAACTGAGGTCCATTTCCAACCCAAACAGAAACAAATCACTGGATTTTCATCTTATCCCTCTGTTCTATCAATGGGTATTAGAGACCAGATTTTTTGGTGACCAAGGTGTCCAGGGCCTTTTAGAGCACCCGACTAATCCTCGGGGTATTAGAGTCTAGATTAACCGGGATGGCGAAAGTCATGAACAAGGAAAGGGTTGAGAAATTGGAAGAAAACGTTCATGAGATGTAGGAAGGTGTCTGACAATAAGACACGAGAAATTCCCAAGGACAACTAGTCATCTGCAACAAATAAAAGAAATCTTATGAGCATTAACCAATGCCACCGTGGAATTGCAAGCTTCGCCTGAAGCATCCGCTCACAATAGAACAGTACACCATGGCGACCAAAGCTTGTCTATGGTGGGATACGCACAAGTGCACAACCACGGTACACAAACACGTATTTTCCATGGTATTCGAGAATGGAGCCGACCGAGTGGCTCAACCACGTGGAATAATTTTGTAAACACCAGGGAATGCCAGTGGACCAGAACGGGTGGCGTTGGCATCCTTCCTTTTGGAAGGGGAAGCTAATCAATTGTACCAATGGATGAAATAAACCTATGGGGAAGTGACATGGGATAAATTCACTGAGGAATTATGTGTGCAGTTCGGACAAACTGAATATGAGGACGTTGATGAGGCATTATAAAAAAAATCAAGCAGAATGGGACCTGTACATAATTCCAGTAGGAATTTGAAAGACTCGCAACCCTGAGTTTCTGGATGGCCAGAGAAAGCACTGTTGGGGGCGTTTATCAGGGGAATAAAAGAAGAGATTGGTGGCGAGGTTCGGATGTTCTGACCACAATCATTGAGGCATGCAATTGAGCTCAATCCAATGAGGGAGGAGCAACTCAATCTCCCAAAAAAAAAGACAGCTAATTCAGTGGTTAACTACAACTGTTAACTGACCACCACCTGCTGTTAAAAAAAAACATCTTGGGCTGACATGCAGAGGCAAAAAGAAAAAGGATAATGCTTCTATTGCGATGAGAAGTTTCAGTTGGACTACAAATGCAAACCAGTGCATTTGCTCATGATTGAACATGGGGAAGATGAAGGAATAACTCCAAACAATCAAACAACATTCGAAGAGAGTAGAAACAGAGAGGTACCGGAAATCTCACTTCATGCATTGTCCGGGTGGGCATCACCCTGAATGATGAGAGTGGTTGGGATCATTGAAAAACAACCAGTTCACATATTAATAGAGAATGGATCGACCCACAACTTCATGAGAGACAAGGTAGCTCAACAGCTCAAGCATCCAATTACTCATACCACCCATTTTCGAGTCATGGTTGCTGATGGAAAACGACTCGTGAGCAGAGAATGATTCGACAATGTTAAATTGGATATTCAGAGAAGAAATCTGGGAAGACCGTTTGGTAACTGCAAATCTAATCATCTTCTAAATATGCATGTGGGGCCATGGTAATTAAAAACTCCTTTATACTAAGGTGGTATTGACGTGTGCTACATGCAACTTTGGTAAGTTTCTTTAGATAGGCATTAAGGGCACCAAAATATCAGGGATACATTGTATTCCCACGGCAATACAGTGGCTGGTTTTTAGAAGCAAAAAATCAGCGTGGACAACAAGGTACACGGTGTTGTGTTGTACGGCATTGAGAGTGTATTTCCATATACATTGTGGATGGCTTGGACTATTGCAAGATGGTTTTTATATAACACCATTTTCGTGGGCAGCACAAGATAGACACAGTGTTGAGAAAACAGAGAGAGGAAGAAAATACAGAGAATAAGAAGAGGAAGCAAGAAGATAAGACTGCAGGCGTGCTTCTAACTCCATACACAGTGGTTCCTTTGTGTATGGAATTTTGTTCTCAGATAGAGATGAGGCATTCTCAGGAGAAGGGACCATGAAATCTGAGAAGGAAGACAAGGTGTAGCAACCGGGCTTGAATTGTGGAATTTGTCAACAACTCTTGAACAGGGTTTGAATTTGGGTCTCAAATTCATTATTTATCTCTCTTGTATCTTGCGATTTATATTTCTCTTTGAATATAAATACACGCTCGGTAGACGTAAACAGGATTTTGCCGAACCACGCAAATATTGGTATCGGATTGTGGTGTATTTATTTTATTATTATCGATTTAATCTGTTGTTTTATTTCGCATATTATTCCTAACAAGTGGTATCAAAGCTTTGGTTCAGAGCAGGGAGGAGTAGTGGGTGAACGTAATACAGCATGATGGTAGTAAGAGGAATCTCGGTGGCACCTTGCTCTCAAGAGCTTAAAGAGGTTGAAGCGCACGGGCTCAATCAGGGACTATGTGAAGCAGTTCACAACGTTGATGCTGGACATCACCAACATGTCGGAGAAGGACCGACTCTTCTTCTTCATGGATGGACTCCAAAAGTGGGTGGAACAAGAGTTGACACGCCAAGGAGTGAAGGACTTGGCTTCTGCACTTGCCACAACCAAGCGCCTTGTGCAGTTTGCGACTGTATGCGGTTTTGTGATGAAACTTTAAGTTTTAGGTGGATCCCTTCGATGGAAAGAAAACTTTAGCCTGCGGCAGAGTACGGTTAAAGACATTCTGGTGCAGCAAGGGTTGTACAAAGCACTAAAAGGAAAGGAGAAGAAGCCGAAAGACATGACTGGTGATAAAGCACTAAAAGGGAAGGAGAAGAAGTCGGAAGACATGACTGATGATGCTTGGGAGGAACTTGAGATGAAGGCAGTGAGCACAATCCGTTTGTGCCTCGCCCCAGAGGTAAAGTATAATGTTTTGAATGAAACTTCTGCTACAGATCTGTTGAAGAAGTTGGAAAGTTTATACATGTCTAAATTGCTCACAAACAAGTTGTTCCTGAAAAAACAAATATACCAACTGCGGATGGAGGAAGGAACAAATATCATGGATCATCTCAATATGTTCAACGAGATCATTACTCAATTGTTAAGTGTTGAGGTGACAATTGAAGATGTGGATAAGGCTCTTATTCTATTGGCTTCTCTTCCATCCTCTTTTGATACATTGGTGACACTTTGGTTGCAAGGAAACTCTCAGGGCTGATGAGGTGATGACAACGGCTTTGCTCCAGACTGAGACCTTCAGGAAGCCAGGGAACGCATCTTGTTCAGATGGGGTGGTGGCTAAGGTTGATCAGCAATGCCGAAGAGGAGTCATCAGAGACTCTGAAAAGTGAAGGAGGTCACTGTCGAAATCAAGAGGGAAAAGTGCTAGAAAGTTTAAATGCTTCTACTGCCAAAAAGGACACATTAGGAGGGATTCTAACCAAAGAAAGAAAAATCTAGAGGAAAACAACAAAAAGGGCAAGTCTCAATTTCAGATCAAGCAAGCGTCACAAAAGGTCTCTCAGAAGAAGACGGTGATGTGTTTACAATCACCAGAGGTACGGATCATCTGGTTGATAGATAGGTTTTAGATTCTGGGTGTTCTTATCAAATGAGTCCTCACAAAGAATGGTTTGACACTTACAAACCTTGTGATGGAAGAACAATCCTAATGGGTAATGATGAGGCATGCAAAGTCATGGGAATTGGGATAATAAAAATCAAAATGTTTGATGGTATGGTGAAAACACTGGAAAATGTGTGATATATCCCTGATGTAAGAAAAAAAATTATTTCCTTAGGTACACTTGATTCCAATGGGTTCACCTTCAAGGATATCGATGGGGCTCTAAAGGTTGTAAAAGGATTCATGGTTGTCATGAAGGGGAAGAGGCAAGAAAATTTGTATACACTAGTAGAGAGTACGATTATTGACCGGCAAAGGGATCCTACTAGTCGGGTTGTAGGTAGAAAGAAAAGAACCCGGAAGGCACCAGTCAGGTACGGCATGAAAAGACAGGTTACTTTTGCATTAGCTAGTTGTAGGGTTTCGTCTGGTTTCCATGGAGCAGGTAATTGCAAAGATGGAAAGGAGAATGCGACAAAGTATCACAGTGGAGAATAATGCAGCAGGTGTTATAACTAAGCTAGTGACTACACTCAAGTTCAAGAATGGCTTGGGCTGGAACAATTCATCTCATTGATCGGGACTTGGTGGAGCATCCCAGGGCGTGGGGATGAGCATCTTACTCTAGAAATGGAGCTGCAGATGCAATACTGATAGTTGTCACGGATTGTCTCTGGGGTTGATGGAATTCTCACCAACGTAGAAATTGTTAGGTGGCTATAATCAATCCTAGATTTTCAGAGAGAATCTGGAAGGCTCGTTTAGTAACTGCAAATCTAATCATCTTCTAAATATGCATGTGGGGCCACAGTAATTAGAAACTCCTTTATACTAAGGTGGTATTGATGTGTGCTACATGCAACTTTGGTATGTTTCTATATATAGGCATTAAGGGCACCAAAATATCAGGGATACATTGTATTCCCACGGCAATACAGTGGCTGGTTTTTAGAAGCAAAAACCAGCATGGACAACAAGGTACATGGTGTTGTGTTGTACGACATTGAGAGTGTATTGCCATATACATTGTGGATGAATTGGCCGATTGCAGGGTGGTTTTTATATAACACCATTTTCGTAGGCAGCACAAGATAGACACAGTGCTGAGAAAAGAGAGAGAGGAAGAAAATACAGAGAATAAGAAGAGGAAGTAAGAAGATAAGACTGCAGGCGTGCTTCTGACTCCATACACAGTGGTTCCTTTGTGTATGGGCTTTTGTTCTTAGGTAGAGAGGAGGCATTCTCAGGAGAAGGGACGGTGAAATCTGAGAACGAAGACAAGGTGTAGCAACCGGGCATGAGTTGCAGAATTTGTCTACAGCTCTTTGAACAGGGTTTGATTTGGGTTTCAAATTCATTATTTTTCTCTCTTGTATGTTGTGACACACTTCGTGGACGTAGGCAGGATTTTGCCGAACAGCGTAAATATTGGTGTTGGATTGTGGTGTGTTTATTTTTTATTTTTTGAAAATTAACTTCATTCATCATAGAACAGGGAAAGATACAAAACATCGCAAGCAGAAAAGGCTTGCCACCAAAGAAAAGAAAGAACCAAAACCCAACCCTAAATTACATAAGATTATTTACAGTTTCTGATGGCAAAGATACACCGTGACGAGCCAACTCATCAGCCTCCGAATTGGAAGAGCAACGAACCCAAGAAACCAAATACCCAAAACCCCAATGGATTGGAAAATTCTTTTGATCTTATCCAAATAAATCCATAGACACATAAACCCGAAGACCAACCAACAACTATCTTAGAATCACCTTCTAAGATACCCCCAACAACCCCTAGCTCATCCAGAACCTAAACACCTCTCCATAAAGCATGTAATTCCACATCAAGAACAGAGCCATTGGGGAAAGGGCCCGCAAAGGAGATCACATGGATCAACAAATCCATTCCAGATCACACCCCCAAAACCTGCTAAACCAAGGTCACGGACATAACTCCCATCAAAATTGAGAGAAAAGCCCATCTCTGGAGGAATTCAAGCAACATTCGTCATTGAATCTGAATGACATGGAGAATGATCCACCGAATCCCAAACCCAACATATATTTGAGATAGTGACACCCTGAAATTTGCCTGACCCCACAATCCACCACTCTACTCTTAATTACTTCAATAAGATGCATGACAGAAGCCTCTTTATCCTTAAAATTTTGGAATTGCTTTCCAATCAAATTGACCATAGTATACTTAGAATCGTCACTGCCCAAAGATTCCGCCGAAAGGAGCTACCAATCATCAAACCATCCTCATTAAACATATCTGACCATGTCCTTGGCAAACAAAATTGTGGTGTGTTTATTTTATAATTATCGTGTTGTGATTAATTCCATTGTTTTATTGCGCATATTATTCCTAACATTTAATCCTAATGAGCAATAGGGTCACTACCATTCTTTCAAGCTAGTGCTCCACATTGGTCCAGTAGAGATTGGTCTGGCCCATTCAAAATAACTGGTCCATGTCAGAAAGCAGTCATTGAAGGCCTTCGGGTCAAGTCAACGATCATAGCTTGGGGCCTCAACTTAAAACGGTTTTCATGACATGGAAATCAGGACCATAAGGATTTTGGAAAACAAGATGGGTTTGTGGACCACCCCTTCCTCTACCACACATCTGGCCAACAACTCCACCTCGATCTCTACCCTCACCATCTCCCCTAAATTATCTCTAAAAAGGGAAAACTCTAGTTCATCTAAACGAGTGTTGGTGGCGGTAATCTGCTCCTCTATTTTGGTTTCCAATTTGGCTAGACGGGCATTAAGGTCTTCTAGAATCTTGGTAAATTGTGCGGTGTCCATGTTGGGTTTGTACTCTCGACCACTACATGTAAACATGCACAATTCTAAAATGTCCAAAGTAGTAATGCAGTACAAACAATGATGAAAATCCTATTTCTAAATGCAAAACTCAAAATCCTAAGATAAACCTAGGCTCTGGCACCAATAATGATGTAGGACTCAATGGCCTAAATCTAATGAGTTGAGATTAACAAAATTTACCAAGGCAATCAAAATTATAAAATACTATGCAAATAATGTGCAAATAAGAAATTTCATGTAGGCAAAATTTGTAAAAGTCCAAAACCATGTCACAGGCCGACAATACTATACCTTAGAATTATCTGCGGGGGGTCCATGGAATTCTAGACTTCCACTAGCTTAGGAAATCAGCCCAATAATCAATGCAAATTCTCCTAACCTTTTTAAGGATTTTGCTTTAAAGAAAAACGAAAGGTTTAAGACACAACTAGGTTTAGAGAATAAAATTCAACATGAATAGTTAATGTCTCAACAGTTTCGACAATTCGAAAAATTTCCAGCAACTAGTAATTTGTTTCTATACACCAAGTAGGCCAAAAGAAAACAATGAATTTGATTGTCAAAGGTTGGGGTTGAAACTAGTTTCATATGCAAACAGAAACTACAAGGAAGAAGGAGAGAAATACCTTTGAAGACAACAGAAATTCCTTTGGGTTGTCAACTTTCGTTGGCTGTCTTTTTTTCTACACTTCATCCCTGATATCCACATTTTGAGATTTGCCAGTCTGTATTTCCACATGTCCAGGACAGTATCACCAGTTCCAAGGTGACATACCACATTCAAATCTCTAGCAGTATCCAGAGATTGTACAAGCTCCAGAATGCAGTTTGACTAAATTGGATGACGTTTCTGTAGAACTTGAATCAGATGCAGAGGGAAAATGTTTGCTGGACGATTCCGCACCAGCAGAATAACTGATGTCAATGCCCTCACAATAGAAGTTCTAATGCAGCACGAGAAAACTAGGAAACGCCAGCAAAGCCCCATCGAAGAAGCCAGGATTTAGAGATCAAGCCAAAGAAAGAAATTGCTATTTTTCCCTTTATTTATTTATTTTTGTTTCCTTTTTTATTCCTCTTCTCTCTTTCGTTGGTTATGTTGTATAAAAACCCAAAAGGAGTTGTAGAATCGACAGATTCTTATCATGGAATAAAATTCGAATTTTGGGTCTTACCCTATTTCTTCTCTTCTTTTTTTCTCGTGGATTCTAGAAATCAACCCATCGATGGAGATCGACCGGTCTTCTTCTTCCTCTGTGGGTTGTCTGCTGTCGATGGAGTTCGAAGCACTCCTTGTAGTATCTCGCAGAGTCACCTAGCAGTGTTGTCGCTGCCTGCTTACCCAGGTCTACCCTGGTTCATGCGTCCTCTACCTGGCAAGATCCACCATCACTCATCCCTGCATTTCCTCAACACCCAGACCCACGACAACCCTTTTTCGCCCAGATCCTGCTTTCATCGCCCATACCTTTTACCCTTCTCTCCCTGACGCCCATTCACATCCCTGCATCATCCACAACTACTCTCTCTCATTCACTCTCTGTTTCAGCCACACCCATACCTGTAAACCCACGTCTTACTTACCTTTCCACTTTCTTTTTACTTAATCCTTCAATCCATCATCTAATGCCCAGCATCACTTACCATAGAATTTTTCCACCTCCCTCACCCTTTTGGCCTTTGAACCAAACACATAAACCAACCCTTTGACCTTGCCTTACCCTTCTTTTTTTCTTCATCTTCCCACCATGACCTTTGACCCACTAATGCATGTCCACAACTTTGTCTTTCAATATCCAAGCCTTCATTTAATGCCCACTTCCTCCATTAATTAAGCCCATCAATTTAACCCCTTTAATTCCATTTAATCTCATTATTCCCATTAATCCCATCCATTAACCTCATTAAATCCATTAATCCTTTCAACCCAATCCTACCCGCTGCGACAAGTTCCAACAACTTTCTTTTGTAGAAAAACAGAAAAAGGATGGGAATCACTCCCTAGCTTCACACCATTAATCCCTTCACAAGAGGTCTCATTCCAACATGCTTCAAGAAGAAAAATACTTCATTTAGTGCTTCATTGCTCTCTAATTAGTCATATTCATAAAAGACAGTAACTACCCACAACTTTGTACTTGTAACTACCAACACTGCAGTTAACTATCCACAACTTTGTACTGTAACTACCCACACTATAGTTAAGGACCACACTGCAGTTTTATAGAATTATTTGCAGAATTAACTGCAGTAAATGTTGTTAACTGTGCACGTGCCTAGCTTTCTCTGCATCAGCAACCACAGGCACCTCAGGGTCCCACCACCGGCCCCCACTCTGATGACGGTCTTCAATCTGCTATGCCATCAACCCACAGTGAGATGTGGGTCTTCTTCTTCTTCCTATGCCTTTGATAAACTATAATGACCCGACCCGGGGTAACAGGTCAGATGTGATGGGTAACATTAATTTAGAAAATTATCGTAATTTAAATTGATTGTTAGTCTAAATTGATAAATTTATTTAGAGAAAACACAATTTAATTTAGGGATTGAATAATAGACCCCTATTTCTCACATTTTCTCCTCAATGAGAATTTACAAATTTACCCCCTTCGAATTAAAATTAAGGGAATGGAAAATAAATTATCAACTTAGACTTTTAAATTCCCCTAAGTTAGGAATTCAATTGGAAATATTTTATTTAAAATTTCAAAATCAATAAATAAATTCCGATTTTTAGGTGTCTAGAATTTAAATTGATAATTGACAAAATTAATAAAGGACAATTTTTTTTTAATCAATAATTTGAAGGGACCCACCATCTATAATTGAACTAACCATAGGAGGGAATTTTATAAATAAATAAATAAATTCATTTTAAAAGTTTTTAGTTGAAGGCTTATTTTAAAATTGTAATTAGGTGTCACATGATTTTTGCCCAAAATTGTGTGGGCTTTTAAGACCCACACCCCTTTTTATTTCTTTTATTCTTTCTTAAGTTCCCTTCCCAAAATCCCTAAACACATGCTGGAAAATAAAAACCCACGATGGAAAGAGTCCTTCAAATCCCTCTTTCTCCTTCCGCCTCCTTCGGTAGTTCCCAAAAATCTTCTCCTTCCTTTCCTTTCTTCAATGGGACTCAAATCCCTTTCCCCTCTTTTCCTTTCCCAAATACGACTCTTTTCCCTCTTATAAATCATGCGATTTCACCCGGATTCCTATCCTTGTTTTTGATCTCCATCTACCAGCATCCTCTTCTCTTCTTGCCTCACTTCTTGCGATCCCTACAGCAGCACCAAGAGGAACGACACCAAGAGGAGCAGCATCATCTTGGGACGAGCTTCTCCCATCCTTGTCTCCACGCGACAGTATCAAGTAGGTGCAATTATTTCTTTGATTCCTCTTCTTTTCCTTTCTCTTCTCTGTTTCAAGATTTGATACCTTGCCAACCATAGCTGTCCCTCATCTGTAATTTGCCCCTCATCCTGTGAACAGTAGCTGCCCAGTTCTTTTCTCCAAAATAACTAAATGTGGACTGATTTCAGAGTTTGCAGAATTTGCCCCTATTTTGTCGATCGTACTGTGACCCAAATCTGTCCCACCATAGATCTATTCCTTCTCCCAAACAAATGCATAGAAGTAGATACCCTGTTATTTACATTTACCTGTGTGAATTGACGAAGAGAAACTAGCCAAACTAATCTTGTAACTGGTGTTATCTGGGACTGATTTCTCAGTCTGCTGATTGGGGATTTTTTTGGGGACTGTTTGGGACCCAACACAGCCTAAACTTGGGTGTTTCCCCTTGCTGTCCCACTGTTCCAATTCAGCCAATCAAGTGACTGTTTGGTTAACCGACCCCTTCTGCACAGTATTTCTTAGTGTGGATATTTTAAGGTATGCCCATTACAATCCATCAATTTAGATAACTGTTTATGGATTATTAATTTTACTTATGTGATGCCCAAACTTTATCCTTACCTGGTTATATAATTATCTCCTTTACTTTAAATCACCAAAAAGGGATTTCAAATATAGATAGATATACGTACCTGAACTGTTTTAAAGGACCTATGTATTATTATGCTTTGAAATTCTTCAAATCTCACCTATGTTTTAATTGTTCTATTTAAAGTATCTGAGACTTTAAGTATTACAATTGTTACAGTATTTGCAAGATTTCTAATCCTATTTTGTCTTATTTACAAAGTAATTAAATGATAGTTTTAAAATGTGCCTTCCACTTTATTTTACGAAAAAGATGGTTTAAAATCACTATTATTGAGTTAGTATTTATTTCGGACACAATAGTAGGCTAACAATAGTAACAATGTTGCGAATCTTCAAACCAACTTCAGTATGTAGTTACTGTACCTTTATCATTGTTACTATGTTACCTTATAAGGCTTAACACTATGACCCTATAATTAGATTGTGAGTTTTTCAATGGAGTATTTCATAAACCCAAACCCCTTAGTAGTTGGTCTTTCCTATGGAGTCACTTATGTTTCAAAGGTGTTTGATGATTTTACTTATCTGCGTATTTAGAATGATCAATGATTTTTTTTTTAAAAAAAAAAAGGAAGTATCTATTTTTCAAGGTAGTTTTATTCTCACTTCATATATTCAGTTGCTGTTTTTTTTATAAGATTGTTGTTATTTCTTGTAGATAGAGTATGTATGTTTTAAGATATGACCCTAGATATCTATGAATTTATTTTATTTGGTTAAAGTGACCAGTTTTATGAACAAGTTTCCATTAACTTATCAGTGTTAAGTGGGTTTAGACATGGCTCACCCATGTAGTGTATGCATTCAACCTTTACCCTTAACCATAGACCTTTAGATAACCCATGGACTAAAGTTGAGGCAGCAACATACTTCACCTTAATGTAAATTGCCGAAGAAAATAAATAATCCTCATTTTAATAACACGTGAAATCTTTAAATCGTATTCGCAGCAAACTTTGGTTCTCAAGGTTGATATCTCTTGGAAAGCGTTTGGGTACATCGTTTGCACTTCACAAACTACTAGGGTGAGGGAAACAATTCACTACATACTTTTGAACATGATTCCTTATATTAGTATGTGTTTAGGCAATGGAAAATATTGTATTTTGTTGTGTGATTGGAATATAATTGTTGGATCTAGAATAGACTGGGTGTATGTTAATAATGGTTGTGATCCGGTGCTCACTCACAGTAGTGTAAGGGAGATCTTGGCTAAACATTCTATTGGCCGTGAGGAGACTCAGTCCGCCCGGATAATGGAATCTAACCATTAATGTTATTGAAAGATCCAATAATTTTATATTCGTAGATTGATGATTATTTGTATGGTATTGTTGAATTTCAATCTTGATTGGGCATGTTTGAATGTTGATATTATGATGCTTGGATTACTACATGTTATAATCGAATTATATGCATGTTATGGTAAATGAGATATTAGATATGTTACACTCTGTTTAGACTGAGATCCATGATTTTACAAGCATATTATGAATAATTGAGTATATTCATTGAGCATAGCATTCTCATATTCATAGCATTGGGTATGAGGGTACGATCCATGATTGTCATGAAGACCACGACGGTGGTAGTATTGTTAGCCTCACTTCATGTGGGAAGACCATTATGGTAGATGAGATGCGATATCCGTGACAAGTCATGAGGGCTGTATTTTGGTGGTAGGTTGTGTTATCCTCACTTTATGTGGGAAGGCCATTAAGGCGATCTTGTGTTATCTTCGATTCGTCGGGAAGACCACCAAATACCAGTAGACGTAATAATGGGTTGGAATATGGCATTGGGCATTGAGCATTACATTTTGCAAAGGCATAAGCATGAAATAAATTATTATTCTTGCTTATTTGGAATACCATTGAGGAAGTAGGGATATCATATACTATGTTTATGTTATTGTTTTCTTCACTGGGCATGGAGCTCATCCCTTACATTGCAGGCAATCCCTTGGACTTGAGTCTGGACGATAACCACAATTGAGCTTATAAGGCGAGGAGTCGATGAAGAATTCGTAGAAACGCTTAATTTTGATGGTTATTTATTATTTAGGTTATAAGATGGTTATTTATTTGTTTTGAGACTTTGAGAAAGTTATTTATTTGTTTTATTTTTATTTGTGAAAACTTGGATAATGAATTCAAGTATGGATTAATTTTGAGAACACTTTAATTTGATTTTTATAGGAATGTGAGTAAGTGATGCGTTTAGAGATCCTTATGTGAGTGATATTTATCCCTTTAAATTATTTAGAAGCTCAAATGAGATGTTATGTCTTCAAGCAGGTTGTGGACTTGAGAAATCTTGGAGCGCTTGTGAATGTAATTAGGTTTATCTTGAATGTAGCCACAGATTTTTATGTAAGACCCGTTTAGGGCAGCAGGTGATTTATTTTTGTGTACAGTCAAATCACGCCCGTCCAAGTGTTGGAAGGCGGGGCGTGACATAAACTTTGTACGTTGGGATGTCTGCATCAGTCTGGGTTCTCTCAGGGTTCTATCAAATTTCCAAGTCAATTCTCGAAGGATTTCTTATTTCATAAGGTAGAGGGGCTTAGGTAGGCTTTACACAAGACTCTACGCTTCATCATGTACCCACTCAAGTGTGAGAGGATATTTCTCTTGATTTCGTAGACGGGTTTACCTAAGTCGCACGGGAAAGATGTAATCAGTCAGTCGCACGGGTTTACCAAGTATGCTCACTTCATTGCCTTGGCTCATCCATATACTCTGAAGTGTTCATTTCTTAGGTGAGCAGGCTTCATGGCATGCCCCTGTTGATAGATAGTCAGCGATCGGGATTGAGCATTAATCAGTCAGTTTTAGCAGGAGTATTTCAGATTGCAGAATACTCATCTTAGCATAAGTACAGCCTGCCATCCCCAACACGATGGTCAAACCAAAGAGGTAAACCGATGTACCTATGCTGCTTTACCAGCCAAAAGCCGAAACAATGAACTTGCTACTTCCCTTAGGCAGAATACTGGTACAATACAACCTACCAACAATCATCCGGCATGACTCCATTCAAGGCATTATACGGAAGGATCCTTCCCCAGCTAGTGCACTACTTACACAACGCATCCTCAGTCAATGAAATCGACCAAGAGTTGAGCAATCGCAATCAGCTTCTGAAGCAACTCAAGGAAAATCTTTGCCATGCTCAACATCGAATGAAGCAAGGAGCATATTTACACTGGTGGGAACTCGAATTCAAAGGCGGCGATTTGATCTTACCTGAAACTTCAACCCTATCTTCAAAATTCAGTCTTCCAACAGATCTGTCTACCAAAAGATTTCCAATCGTTACTTTTGTCCAAATCGAATTCTGGAAAACATCAAGCCGATCACGTACCGTCTCGAGTTACCACGTATCCTGACTGAAACCACACATTAGAAATCAATTTGTTGCAAGCAGTGAGCTTCCTTTCATGGATGAGGAAGGTGAGATTCAGCCGGAACCAGAGGAGATCTGTAATTACCTATGGGTTAAGCGGAGTTCAAAGCACATCACACTAGAATGTCGAAAAAAGTTGTCACCAGAGGAAGCTAGCGGGGAACCAGTAGATCAGCTTGAGCAAAACTTTCCAAATTTCAACCTTGAGGACAAAGTTCATTTGAAGGGGGAAGAGACTGATGCAGACCTACATCAGATGGTGGACCCAATGTGGCCCAGTAATCCAACATGTCATTAAGGTACAGGCTAAATTCAGGTGCAGCCGAGGACAGCAGGGAGAGGAACAAGAAACAGGGGCTGAAAATGGACTACGTGCAGTAATGGGTAATTCTGCAGTTAGGATATCATGTTTTCTTGTTTGTAAATATAGAAGAGAGTAGGGACAGTCTAATTTTCCAATTGAAAAACTGAGATCTGTTTCCAACCGGGACAAAAACAAATTACTCAATTTTCATTGTATCTTTCTTTGTTTCTATCAATTTTCAAGATCAGGCTTTCAAAAAGAATACTGTTATACAGTCCAAGAGAATTTGGAGACTCCGAGACTCCCATCCTCATAAAAAAACAGTAGAAGAAAGAATGGAAAAAGAGAGACAATAAAGCAATGCAATGAAAAAGGCAACACGCTAAGGAATTGAAGAATCAGTGTATAGAATATCAGAAAGAAGGAAGCCAGCAAAATGATAGTTACCGAAATAATCATGAACGAAAAAAGATGATCAAAGAAATAGAAAATAACCAGAAGGTGATTAAGAACAAAGAGAGAATTCATACATGAATAACAAATGTCGTTATTAGTAGAAGCAATCTAGAGACAGAGACAAAAGGAGGAGAAAATAAATAAATAATTGTCAAAATCCCAGACAGACTGTGAACTTGGCACAAGAAAAAAGGGGGACCCACAACCATCAAAAAGTGCAAATCAGGCATTATGGATGGAGTTTGGGCTTAAAAATGAGTAGGGTATGCTGTGTTTATAGGTGAATTGGGCCACTGGTATTTTCGATAACAAGGGACTCCAGTGTACCTTTTCACCACTTACATGATAACAAATAGACAAAAGAACAAGCTGGCTGTCCCTTGTTATAAAAAATGACGACGTCCGTATCACTTTCTACATCAGAGCCAGATCCAAAAATTTGGACAGCCGAGAAAAAATTCAGCAAGCTATTTTCTGGCTTTTCTAGAAAAAAAAAAAAGAAGAAATGCAATAAACAACAACAAAGCACTGTTAAAGGCAGAATGAATCATGAATCGAAAAAGAAGAAGAAGAGAAAAGCAGAATCAGGGTTTCAATTGCATATGAAGGTGGGCTCTACAAAAGAAAATGCAGTAACTGTTGTCATTCTAGGGTCGTGCTCTATAAACCATGTGAATGCTTAATATATTTTATACAGAGAAACGAGAGAAAGAGGAATAGATCAAAAGAGGGAGTAAAAGGAACAGATGAGAGCAGAGGCAGACTGGAGAGGTGAGTTTGTGGGTCAAAGAGATGAGCTCTCTTGGAGAGACTTTATTTCTTAAATAGATGAAAGATGCAACTAAATCCCTGATATAAGGGATAAAATACAACTTGAAATTCAAATATACAGAAAGTTACTGTAAGTTAGTTATTTTAAGTATCATCAGGATAAAAGTAACATTTTTACAACAGGAAAGTTTCTGCCGGAGCACCAGAAATGATGCTCGCTGCACAAGTACATGAAATGGTAATCTGAACCATATTAGCTGTTGCTGGAGCAGAGAAGGTCATGGATCTTCTCATGCAGGATTCCCCCACTTCAGAATTTCCCATCTCTTAACATATTTAGTTAAAGTCTATTACCTGCCAAACACTTTGGATTGAAATCTCTTATTTTTAGGAGATTGAAATTTCCATCCTTTGGACATTTAGGTTGCCAAACACACTCAGGTTCTAAAGTCAACACTTTTTTTTTTTCTGAATTGGCACTTTTACAGCGAAGTGGCATTATGAACAATTACTTCAGTTGCAACACACAAGACGTACTGAAATGTACTTGTAGAGGAACTTTGCAAATATGACGAACATAAGTACCATTAGTATAAGAATTTTTTTCCATGCAAAATGCATTGTAAATCAGCAACTGTCACATTCACAAGAACGCACGTCATGCACTAACAGAAGTTTGGAAATAATTTGTGCATAAAAGGTAAGAAGTGTTCTGTCTAAGCCACAAGGGTGCCAATGTTTGTTTCCACAAACAAAACTAGATCAATCGCATAGAAGTACTAAGGATCCTATGTACATTTCAGTCCAAGGTTATAATTGTAAAACAGTTACATTGAAAAATAGAATTAGAAATGATAACTTTAGGAGAACCGTAAATGTAACCCCTATAGATGAGAAGATGAGGGAATGGTGTCAAATATGGTTTGGGCATGTCTTTAGAGAACCAGAGACAAACGTAGTAAGAATTTGTAGCAATGGTAGACTGGGAGAAGAGGTGGACTTTTAAAAATTTACTTTGGAGTTTGGAGATAGAGAAAGACATGAGAGTGTAGAGGGAAAGAGGACAATCATTGATATAGTGGAATAAAATTATAGGACTCAAAAAGCCAACCCTAGATGGATGAGGAAATGGGTTGATGATGATAATGAGTAAACGATAGGATACACTATTCTTATCTATCAGGTCCCTTAGAACATACACTCTAGCCTTATAGTATTGTAAATGAACCAATCCTCACGCCTGCATGACTCACGTCATTTTTGTTTTATTTTTTTAAAAGAAAGAACTATGGAGCTAATCTCTTTAACTTTGGTATTCTTATAGCAGAGAACCCCCACAATGTTCTTATTATACATGTTTTGTTGAGCAATCTGCCAGAATTTTGCATTCCCACCAATTCTGGATAGGCTTTTCGATCATTGTAACTCTGCTGGTTCCTCTCAACCTAGACCTAGGTCCAAGTGATATGGAAGATAGTATCTCATGTGATTGCTCAAGTTGTGAGGAAGTATAAACTAATATTTTAAGGTAAATGTTATTCTGCCTATACACCGGAATCAGTCAAGAATAAATGCTAATGACAATATCAACAATCCCCTTTGGTTTCTCAGACAATGATGTGGATTGGTCATGGTATTAAATAGGCCAGAATCAATCCCCTTGAGTGAGTTTCCAGGGAACTCATCCATGTGCTTGTTCAAAAGTTAAAATCTAAGGGGTGATCCACTGAAAACATTTCAGGGTTGGATGATGATAACAAATGAGGATGTGATATTAATCATAGTCTTCCTTGATCTGTTCAGTATGCTAACATAAACCAGGCAGAAATCCTTGCTATGAAGGTCTAAACTCCTAGACATTCCCAAGCTCAATAGGTGGAATAAAGAACCTAGATAACTGTTTGTGATGGATGATCAAAATCAATTATGTCAACATTGCAGAGAATATTAATTCTAGTCTTCCTTGATCTGTTCAGTATGTTAACACAAACCAGGCAGAAATCCTTGCTATGAAGGTCTAAACTCCTAGACATTCCCAAGCTCGATAGGTGGATCAAAGAACCTAGATAACTGTTCGTGATGGATGATCAAAATTAATTAAGTCAACATTGCAGAGGACCCATGCTGCTTTCTGATTGTTATCCATTGTTTCCATCACCTTGTGATGAGCAACTCATGTATATATTATGTAGTATGTACACTGTATATTTTCACATAGTTTTTAGTAAAAGAAAACTATTATGAAAAGCAACACGCAATTTTCTCTTCTTCTTTTTTTTTGAAAGATAACATGTGTACACTTTTTTTTTAGTACAAAACATGTGTACACTTTTTCTATGCATGTATATGGATAGTGCATGTTTGATTCCATGATTAAGAACTCTTCCTAGAATAAGAATGATATAATAATAAATACTGACATCATGCTTAGGCCGAACACCAAAATCCTTGGTGCAAGAAGTGATCTTCTTTTAGTTATTTATTCCTATGCCTACACTTGTAAGGCTGTCATCTTACATCTTCACACTATGAAAGGAGTAAGGAAACAAAATTTGCCTACATGTAAGTGCATATAGACATAGCCAAGTGCAGTTACAATTAACTGCATCAGAATTCCATATAGAGCATATAATCTATTTACTGAACAATTTGCATCTAGTTCCTAAGGGAAGAATCTCTATTACAAGGAATATGTGATTTTTAACTGTTGACGTGCTTGGAATTCTTAGGCATTGAGTAAATCCAAATGGATCAGTTATCCAGGCGATTGAGGCACTGTGGATAAAAACATACCCCAAAACTATCCATAAAGTACTATTAAGAGCAATATGTGATACTTAACACTGGACATGCTTAGAATTCTAAATGCATTGAATACATTCAAATGGATCAGTTATCTAAGATATTGAGGCACTGTGGATAGAAAATATTCCAAAACTATACTATAAAGGGTTTCTCCATCCACAGTACATCATGATTAATCTAAACTCTGTAAAAGCATCTGGTGCAAAGATCCCCAACTCAGTGTTTCATTTTACATTTTATACAAGATCACGAGCCAGGGACTACATATCATATAATTGTTGTTCTACATACTGCAGTTATCATCTTACCTCTATCAGTAAACGCATTTGATGTACATGATCTCTACCGGGAAATAGTGGTTGCTTGTTCATCAACTCCATGAAAATGCAGCCTACAGACCATACATCAATAGCAGCAGTATAGTCTGAGGAGTTCAGTAGCAACTCTGGGGCCCTGTACCATCTGGTAACAACATATTCTGTCATAAACTCATTTTCAGATGTTGGGCGAGCAAGACCAAAATCACATATCCTTAAGTCACAGTTTGCATTAAGCAAAAGGTTGCTTGGCTTCAAGTCTCGATGAATAACATTTGCAGAATGTATATACTTCATTCCTCGAAGAAGTTGGTAGAGAAAGTACTGCACAATAATCCAATCACAAATATATTATAAATCAATAGATGCTTTGGCAGGTTGTCCTTACTAACAGAAATCCAAAATATAATTCAGGTGTGCCTATCACATGCCTCACACACGAGCTAATGCGAGCACATGTACCTATAGTTTTGAAGCATATTTATACTGGATTCAAATATGCAGAGATCTGATCTAAATGAGGCAAATGAACCACCTTTTGGCTGAGCTTCACATTCACACAGCATATGAATTGTGAAACACTGGTGAAATACTTCTAACCATATATATATATATATATATATATATATATATATATATATATATATATATATAACATCCTGACAAGCACATTTCACAACCTTGTGCTAGGTCTGCAAGGATTGGATGTGTCAGTGTCCATGTTAGCCTGTTAAATCACAAGTGGATTTTCTCCTACAGGGCTCACCAAACTTCTACTCAATATTTACCTGACAGTGTTCTTCTGATAAATCCTGATTGGAGCGAATGATTTGATGGAGATCAGTGTCCATGAGTTCAGTAGCAACATAGACATCATTGAATGCTTCTCGGTTAGGTGGTGGAATTACATCTCGTATTGCTATGACCTGTTTTACATGTACGTAAATGTTAGGGTTGAACATGCAAAGCAATAGGTCTTCAGAG
The DNA here is from genome assembly GCA_013350335.1 of Chimonanthus salicifolius. Lineage (NCBI taxonomy): Eukaryota > Viridiplantae > Streptophyta > Magnoliopsida > Laurales > Calycanthaceae > Chimonanthus > Chimonanthus salicifolius. The sequence goes on along the minus strand of CM023537.1, from coordinate 39,906,469 downwards.
GAAATAATAACTGCTTTCAAGTATATTTAGGAAAATTTACCTCTCAATATGCATAGAGAGTGATCAGGTGTGACCAGTTGCACTGGGTGACATACCCCAATTTACTTTTTTAACTTTATGGGTGGGACCCACACACTGGTAATCGCATGAAGATGAAAGGTCTCTGGCTGTAATGGGCTGGACTAAGCTTCAGACCCAACCTCAAATCCTAGTCCTTGATTTTTGGAGTCTAAAGATTTAAGGCACGAAAATTTTCAAGGTTTTTCAGAAAACAAAATATGCAATAGGTATTGTTGTAATTGGGTCATATACCAATTAAAGATGGAGGTTAAAAAAAACACAAATGTGAACTTAATTTCCACTGTGACAGCAACAAGGAGCTGGTAGTAGACTGATTTTTTTTTAGTGTATGTGTGCACCAAATAAATAGTGATAGACCCAAAAGGAATTCCTAGTCAGAGCCAATAGAGGACTGCAGTGCACCACAGGGATGGGTTCCCCTTCAACTTCTTTTAGAAAACCATTTACCTCTGTATTTCCATCACCATTTATTTAAAGATTTTACATACTCGATAGCAAGTATTTCAGGTCCCAAAGAAGAAAACCCGCTAATTTCCTTTCAGGGTTAGGACACAATTTCACTCATGCTCATTGGAACTCATTTTAGTAAGATGGAAGAATTAAAGTTCTTCACATAATCTTGTTCCACATGCCATTCATGGACACATGATTATATGACCACTGAATCCTAACAAGAATGCAATTCTCAGTGAAGCAGTTCCAGTTCAATGGTGGAAAATTCCATTTATGTCAGCGGTGGAAAGAAATTCACAGCAGTTCATTTCAGACTTTTGCATCGCATGTCCATTTGGTTGCTTAGAATTGAATTCTGTTACAGTGTTTTTTTATTGAAACTGGCTTGTATAACCGTGGATAGCCTTGAATTCTGCATAAACTCTGATTCCATATGAAACTTGAGGCAACCAACAAAGTAGGGCACTCAGTTTTACAGATCAATCAAAGAAGAAAAAGAGAGTTCTGCTGCAACTAGTGAGAATTAAATAAACACAACGGGCCACTTGACACCTGTCCACTTTCAAAACCTCTGAATTCAAATACACACCACCTAGTGAATTGGAAGAAAGAGGAAGATGCCAAGCATCCTATCTCAATTATTGGGTAAAAGGGAAGATAGCAACATATCAACATACATTCTCATGATCCAAATGACGGAGCAACTTGATTTCACGGAGAGTCCTCTTCGCATCCATGTGGTTGTCGAAGGCATTGGCTATCTTCTTGATCGCAACCATCTCATTGGTCTCGGAATTCATAACAGAACTGAAGAGAAGAAAATGAAATCAGATGATCGAACAGAGAAGGGAGAGAAACAGAAATTGGAAACGGATGAGTTGAATTACCAAACGATCCCGTAAGCCCCTCGGCCGATAGGCATGATCGGAGGGCGGTATTTGGGGGTGATCTCGAAGATATTGCCAAAGATGTTGTATTGGACAAATCGGCCTCCGTGAATGGGAATGGATGGGAAATCTGTCGTAGGAGCCGAATTCGCGCTCTGGTGTGCATCTGCCATTGCTGTATCTGCCGAAGCTCCTGCCATTTCCCTTCTTTTCTTCTCTTTCTTTGCGCCAAAAAGAGAGTGGGAAGAGAGAGACGGGTAAAGATGGATATAAAGAAAGTCTAAGTTAGTGTTTGAAGGGTAGTTGGTGGAAGGAGGTGCGAAACCGCGAGAGGAAACGCGTTAAATGGACGGTTGCGAATTGCGCAGCCGCCTCAGATGGACGGTTGGCCTTGAGGGAAGAGATTCATCGTCAAACCTCCGCAGGTTGAATTTGGGAGTGGACCCAGAAAAGGCAGTTAACACGTCTGCTCTGTTATTTCATTTAATTGACGTGTGTCACACTATTCAGTCGCGTACTGATTTTCTTCTTATTTCTTACCAACTTGTGACGACTTCGACTTCGACTTCCACTTCAGACTTGGAAGCAGAGGCAGTGAGGCCGCGACCAGGGAATTATCATCTTGAGTACGTAAAGTTGATCAGTAGAAATGATAATTTTAATTTTGTTTAAGACCGATAATTTTAATTATTTTGTCTTATTCTTTAAAACTTCAATAAATATAAATTATTAATTTTAAAATAATTAAATTAGAGTGAATTTTTTTATTAATATCATTCTCTCTCTTCATTTTTTTAAATGACTGGAAATGTCCAAATGTCCACTCATAAAGAGCTTTATTCGACTAATTCTTCAGAACATACATATGCCTCCCTATTGCACTACACAGGCATATTGGATTCAAGCGATAAAGGAGTAAATTATGGGAAGTGGTCGAGAGGAGATTGAATGTAAATCAAACTCAAGACCTCCCATTATAAATAGAGCTTCTTAGACATAAGACAAGCCTCATTTTTTTTTTTTTTCTAATCCTTAGGTGACCTGACTCATTCTCATTGTATTACACTTAATTATTTTGAGTGGATGACCATTTAAAATATAAAGTTGATATCAAATCTCATTTGAAAAAGTCTTAATTAAAGTTTTTCAATAAACAAATAGTTGTCTAGTTTGAAGCCCTCAATTAATATCAAAGCCTCTCTAAAAAAAGAGAAATTATTTTTTATAAATTTATCTATAAATATTAGAGTGAACCTTTTTCTAAAGGTAAAGTGAGTCAGCTTTTAATAAAATCTTGAATAAGTAAAGGATTGCCTAAGTTTCTCCTTTCATATTTAATTAATAATTTAATCTAAAAACTATCTTTAGAAGAACTAGTTCATAATGAAGAATCTCTACAAATAAAAAAATCTTCAATTATAGCCCAACATGTTTGGAGAGTAAATGGTTCAAGATGGTTATTATTAGCCAATGGAAAATCAATGGACACACTAAATTTGCTTTTGGATGAACGTAATGAATCTTTCATGCATGAGTCAAGATATTGGTGATAAGTATTATATCGACCGTACACAATAATTATCAACTGATATGTTGATATATCGATCAAATATCGATCGATATTCATAATATCGGTCTTTTTTTAAAAAAAAAATCAAAACGTTAGTGGGCTAGAGTTGATATCTTGACCGATATCATGCCAATATCGCCGATATTTTCATCTTCAATTTTTCCTTTTTTAAAAAAACCAGCTTCCTTTTGAGATTTTTATTTATTTTTTAATTTAGAAAAATAAATTAATAAAAAAATATAGATATTTTAAAGGAGTTCTAAATGCCTGTCATATATATATATATATATATATATATATATATATATATATATATATATAATGCTAACTATAGCTGATTCTGACACAGCGCAGACAGGATTGGGTTTTAATATCGGACAGATAACTCAGTCAAACTGATAAACGACTCGCTTTGAAGGGGTTTTAGTGGGATTAATCGGCTTTGGAATGGGCTAAATGGTGGTTGATTGGTCAATGGGTCCCATGTTGTGAACGTGGGTGAATGAGAAAGGGCAACGTTGGTGGGTTTGGAAAAGCAAAAGGTTTTTGGAATTAATGGGTCAAAGGAGGTTGGTGGGGAATAATAAAAAGAAAATGGAAAAGCGTTGGCCTTACTGGAATAGGGTGTGGAGCGAAGGTGGAGGTAAGGATAGAGAATGGAGGAAGAAATAGAAGTAGGGCTGGTGTGTGAAGATTGTGGCGATGGCAGAGGGTTGCAGACGGTGATGGTGGATGGGTTGAGAAGGCGATGAAGAGGACAGACGGCCGAGTTGTATCTGCAGCAAAGAAGCAGAGGCGTGGCTGACGGTAGTTCTGGGCAGAGACCACCGTCTGACGTGCGAAAGAGGTGAGAAACTCGAATCTACGAAGAAGAGGGAAGAAGAGAAGGAGGAGAAGAAAGATAAAAGAAAGGAGGGAAAGGGAAGAGACGAGAGTCCACTCGTAGGGGAGGAGAGGAGACTAACTTCTCAATTATCAATAATATGCTCATTACATCAACTAATTGAGGTTTTATAAGAAAATCCAAAACTAAAAATAACAACAAAATTAAATAAAAATTAACAAAGGAAATAAATGTAAATAGACACAATTTTATAAATAGAATAAAATAAAAATAGAAGTTGGCAGATTTCTTTGATTTCTTGTCAGGGTTTTTTATTTGACCGATGCCCGTGCTGCATCATATTCCTTGTTTGATCACTCAAGATTTTTTTTTTTCCAAAAAAGCTCAAAAAATATGAAAAAGTAGAAAATGAAAATTTATTTTGAGCAATTTTCTTACTTTTAATAAGGAAGGAAGCTGTTATAATAAAAGTATGTCAAAAAGTCCTGAAAAAAATGTCTAAAACTCAAAAAAATTTAGAAACCCAAACTAGGAATCACATGATACTAAATTGATGCTCCTAGTGGTCCATGATGCCTAATTTCAAGAATAACACTTAATTAATCTAAAAATATAGAAATGCAGTTAAAAAATAGAAAATAATGAAACAAACATTTCTAAAGCTTGGAACATATAGTTTCAAATTTTTGTGTATTTTTGGTGTAAAAATGAGGGATAAAATTCTAAAAGGAACTCCATAAATTGCTAAAAAGTGATAAACCAGCATTCTCAATGATGACTTTTATGTGTAAATAATGTAAAAACTGTAAATTTGCAAACTCAAATGAATATAAATAGATATACATAACAATATCTCACCATTAATGAGTATCTGATTTGTGGGGATTCGATCATGACATCACCAGTAGACTTGAAGATATTGTTTATGAAAAATGAAACTAAAATTTATAATTTTTAAAATATAGGGAACATAAAACTCACCATTACTTAGAGAATTTAAGTAACTGGAAAATAACATTGGTTACTGTATATTTGGAGTTGATGAAAATAGATTATCTTCTTTGTCTTCATGTATTGTAAACATAAACTGCCAGTGATGGGAAGTATGAAGATGATATGTGGTTGTGTTGATGAGGTTCAGGAGGATCAAATTGCTGCTGATCGTTTTGTAGGTTAATATGGTATTTTATCTTATATTTGAGGTGAAACCAATTTCATGGATATATGAAATCACTCATAGATCTCATGTATCAGGTAAATTAAGAAGAAATTGAACGTAGAACATATAATCTAATTTTAGAAGGGGAGCACTTATGCACACCCGATTTTTCTGCCTCTACACACCTATTTTTGAAATTTCAGGTGAAATTACGATTTTACCCCCGCGTTTCCAATCATTCGAATGAATGCCTAGTTCATTTTGGCATTCATTCGAATGAATGATTCATTCAAATGAATGCCCATGTGTTCATTCAAATGAATGCCCATGTGTAATTTCAATTCATTCGAATGAATGGGCTGAGCAGAAACACGGAATACTGCTCAGCCCATTCATTCAAATGAACTAATCATTCGAATGAATGAGGCTCATTCATTCGAATGATTTAAATAATAAAATTTATTTTAAAGCTTTATACTTATTTTTTAAGCACTGTGTATTTCCAAAATTTCTCAAATTGAATATCTAAACTAATTAAAATAACCTGATAAAAATACCTTAAGACTTCAAGGTATTTTGACACTCCTAAATATTTAAAACACAGTATTTTACAAATAAGGGTATCCCTAGGGTGTGTCAAAAATACATTTAGAAGTGTCAAAAGACCTTGAAGTCTTAAGGTATTTTTATCGGGTTATTTTAATTAGTTTAGATATTCAATTTGAGAAATTTTGAAAATACACAGTGCTTAAAAAATAACGGTCTATGTTTTAAAATATAGACAGCTATTTTTAAGCACTGTGTATTTTCAAAATTTCTTAAATTGAATATCTAGACTAATTAAAATAACCTGATAAAAATACCTTAAGACGTTAAGGTCTTTTGACACTTCCAAATGTGTTTTTGACACACCCTATGGATACCCTTATTTGTAAAATACTGTGTTTTAAATATTTAGGAGTGTCAAAAGACCTTAAAGTCTTAAGTTATTTTTATCAGGTTATTTTAATTAGTCTAGATATTCAATTTGAGAAATTTTGGAAATACACAGTGCTTAAAAAATAATGGTCTATGTTTTAAAATAAAGACAGTTATTTTTAAGCACTGTGTATTTTCAAAATTTCTCAAATTGAATATCTAGACTAATTAAAATAACCTGATAAAAATACCTTAAGACTTCAAGGTCTTTTGATACTTTCAAATGTATTTTTGACACACCCTAGGGATATCCTTATTTGTAAAATACTGTGTTTTAAATATTTAGGAGTGTCAAAATACCTTGAAGTCTTAACGTATTTTTATCAGATTATTTTAATTAGTCTAATATTCAATTTGAGAAATTTTGAAAATACACAGTACTTAAAAAATAAGTGTAAAGATTTAAAAAAATTTAAACAAATGTATATAATGTATACTGTAAGTACACAGAACGGCCATTCGATTCGATTCGTTCACAATCATTCGAATGAGAACGGGTCATTCAAATGAACGGATTGTTGATTCGAATGACCGTTCATTCGTCGTTCATCTGGAAGGAAACGAACGAATGAAATTACCATTCATTCGAATGAATGATCCATTCATTCGAATGAATGGGTTGAGCAGTATTCCGTGTTTTTGCTCAGCCCATTCATTCGAATGAATTGAAATTACACATGGGCATTTTCATTCGAATGAATGCCAAAATGAACTAGGCATTCATTCGAATGATTGGAAACGCGGGGGTAAAATCGTAATTTCACCTGAAATTTCAAAAACGGGTGTGTAGAGGCAGAAAAACCGGGTGTGGGTAAGTGCTCCCTTTTAGAAGTTTAGATCAATTATTGCTAGTGTTGTGTAGGATTATGAGGAGGTTATGTCACCAAGACCAAGATGAGCATTTGCTGCCACTCTTGTGAAGGAGTAGGACAGAATGCCACCAATTTTGTGCACAACCAAGAGCATAGCATCCACTGCTTAGAGCTCATTGTCTTACCGTAATTCTTGATTAGAAAAAAATTATATATGAGATAAAGGAAATTTCACTAGAAAAAAACTGAGAAATTTAAATATGATATTTTGCAAAATTAGCTTAAGGATAATTTTAATTTGGCTCGAATTAAATTGAGAAAATCAAATTGGAAAGTCATCGAGAATTTTAAGAAATTCTCAAATTCCTCTCAATTCAATTCTCTGAACAAAAGAAAGATCCGCTCAATTTTGAGATAATAGAATTTTCCTATGGAGTCACTTAGACTCCAATTTCATTCTTAGAAAAAAAGAAAAGATAAACGCCCCAAATTTCACTGGGAAATCGTCACCATGTGAGTTCACATGATGAAATTAAAATTCAAATAAAAAATTAAAATTAAAATGTGAGAATAATAAAATTAATTCAAACAAAATAAAACTAGAAATCAAAATAAAAAATAAAACCAAAACTTGCTTGTAGAAATCTGAGACTGAACCTCAAATAAGGATTCTTATAGTTGCATCTTCTTGTAGACCTGCCGTAATGTCTTCATCATTCTCCATCTCTTGAAAATAACTCAGTTTGATATTTCTGCCATGTTGAGAGAGAAGATCTTCATTTTTCTATTTTCTTTTTCTTCTTTCTATTGGTGCATTACGTATACCATCACATCCTCTACCAAATTAACCTATCTACTTGAATATTCATAAAGAATATGTCCCACTCCCTGGCACATTAAAATACTTTTTCTTAGCCTTTACCATTTACATCTATAGTAGAGATTTGTGATAGTGTCAAACACAAGAAATTGCATCCATATAGCATTCAGAAGAACTGCACACCAACTGAGTTCATCTAGTATCTTGTTTTGAGAACCGACGTCAAAAGTAAATTTTAAAATTTTAGATATGAAATGATGAAGGTGCAAGTCAAATAAATTTGTCCATGCTCTTCAACTTAGAATTTTATACCTAATCGTTGCAAAATAGATGAAGGATCATTTTAATTTGGCTCTAATTAAATTGAAATTCACCAAGAATTTCAAGAAGTTCTCAAATTCCTCTGAATTCTCTTAACCAAAGAAAAATCCACTAAATTTTGAGATAATCGAATTTTCCTATGGGTCAACTAAAATCCGATTTCACTTTAGAGAAAAAGATAAAGGCCAAAATTTCATTGGAAATTCATCATTATGCAAATTCACACAATGAAATAAAAATTTAATTGAAAACTAGAAATTGAAATGCAAGAATAATGAAATTAATTAAGCAAAATAAAACTAAAATTCAAAAGAAAAAAAAAAAAACTAGAACTTACTTGCTTGTAGAAAGCCAAGACTCAAACTCAAGCAGGGATTTTATGGCCGCATCTAATTCAAACTATTTCCTTAATCCTACTATTTGTTATTATTCATGTTGGTCGAGCTAGTCAAATGTCTAGAATAGTCATAGAGGAGGTAAATATGACTATAGAGAATTTTAATTCCTATTTAAATATTAGGCACTTTAATGATTGGTCATTATAAATTTGCTTAATTTATCTTTCCAATATGATTTACATGCAAAATTAAATTCACGCAAATTAAGATATGAGCTAAAGCAAGTGCGCAAAATAACGTGAAGGAGATGAAAATAGATGGAGAATAGTGACACAATAATCTTAACGTGGTTCGGCAACCTTGCCTACATCCACGCCTTAAGTACATTACTTGAGGATTTCACTAATCTTCTCCTTCACAGGTAGAGAAGAAACCTATTACAAAGCTTGATCTACTTCATGGGTTTAGATCGACCTAATCACCAAGAGAACACCCCTCTTGAAATCCAATAGGGTTACACCAATCATTTACAATATTTCACAAGTAATAGAAAGAAGTTATGCTTTGAAATATATAAAGAACTTAGTCTTGAGTTACTTGAAGTAGCTTTGACTTGTTCTTGAATGTACTCCTCTTCTTGGCTTGATATAGATACTCCAATGAAGTCCAACCAAGATGGTAGCAGGGAGGTCTAGGGTAGATAATGGTTTTCCTATGAGGATTAAGACCCTAGAGAGAACCTCCACTTAACACATTCAACTTAGAGCATAAGATGCTCAAGATATGCCTATGAGAGCTTTGAATGTGTTTGAGATTAAAATGGAAAGCTTAGAGTGTTTTACTACGGAGTATGTAGGCTTTGGAAGTTGTTGGGAAACTTGGTAGAGTGCATGGAAAAATTGGGTTCAAGTCATCAACTTTTTCCTCTAAAAAAAAACCTTACTTTTATAGGCTAGAGAAGTTCTAAAGAATCTATCTTCGGACCTTTAAAAGATGGGTCTCGGACCTTCCGAGGTTGCAACGGTCGAATTCTAAATGGTTATATTACAACGACTATTTTGACCTTGCAATGGACAATTTGACTGTTTGGGACAGGCTTCGAAACGTCCGAAGGTTTCAGTTCAGAACTTCTGAGGAACCTTGGAATTCAAGGGTTCAGAACGTTCAAAGGTCTTATCTCGGATTGTTTGAGGGAATATTCTCAGACGTTTTGAGACCATGTTGTCGGAACTTCGGAGTTTCCCAGAAGACCCATTTTTCACTAAGTGTGAGAAACTTGAGATTTTGTGAAAACATGGACATGGTGGAGAGCTCGTGTTTGATTTTTGCAATCAATTGGATTTAACTATAATGAATATTTTAGATTGCAAGGACATATAAAAATATGGAGAAATTTGGTAGATAGCAAGAGCTCTCCACAGGGTAAGGAATGGACTTAGAAATCCAATTTGAATTGTTCCAATTTGTACCCAAATAGCTTTTAAGGTTTCTAGGTCAGTTCTATGGTCCATATACCTTTGTTGGTTGGCATTCAAGAAGTTCTTTCGGTTCTGGTGCGATGTTTTCCAAACAACGTATCTTCTACAGCTTCAAGCTTGATTTAACTGTGCGTGTTTTCTAGAGACGCATTCTTGGACACATAGATAGTCACGACTCAGTCAAAGAAATTGACAACTCAAGACTCAATTAGACAAAGTCACGGAATTGACAACTCAATCTGACTCAGGGGAGACATATTTAACTTTTAGCCAACAATTCATTATTTTTTGATGTAGTGGGTAAGATCGAGTGAAGATGTGGATGGGTGACGCGACGTAATTTATAAATAAATTAGAGTAAATGGACTAATAAATAGATTTAATGGGTATATAGGTGAGGTGAACGGTGGACTTAGGGTAATAAAGATGATGGGCATTGAGGATTTAACAAAGAAAGATGGACTAGTGGGTATAAGGTGTTTTAGATAATTGGGTTAAGGTTTAAATGAAGAAACTGGGTCTAAGGTATTAAATGATGAGCATGAATGGAGTAATGTTAATGTGGAGATTTGGTCAACATCGTTAAAGGCTGAGGTGTTTGACATGTTGGAATGGGTAAATTAGTGGAGATGAATGGCAGGGAATCATGGAGTATAGGTGGGGAAGAAAAGGGTTAGGTCAACTGTTGTACAGGGGACGGTTCAAGTTGGAGATTGGCGTTGGTTGGGTACTTGGGTGGAGAAGATGGAGAAGGGTAGAGGCTGGTCTTGCAGAGGATGACGATATGAGTGCTGTAAAACTGATCTGGGTTGAAATAACAGAGACATAGAAGAGAACAGGGATGGTGAAGGGCGGCGAGGACGGAGATCTGGGCGGGACGACAACTGCAAGTACTGAACAGAGGCGTGAACAGAGGGGCCTGGGCGACCAGATATGGTCGTCTCTTCAGAGGACGAAGAGGCTTGCCTGCGTGGTTCTTTCATCTACACCGAGATGGACGAAGGAGAAGAAGAAGAGAGAAGATAGGAGAAGAAGGAGAAAGAAAAATGGTCAGGAATCCCCCCGACCGGAAATAGTAGGAGATAGACGGGCGCACCTAGAAATAGAGAGAAATCCCAATTTTCATTCATTATTCAATAATCTGATTATTACATCCACTAATTGGGATTTTTATAAGAAAATCCAAAACTAAAAATAGCAACAAAAATAAAACAAATACAAATAGAAATATCCTAAATAAATCTAATCTTACAAATATAGAAATAGAAATCAATGTTATCAAACCCAACCCCCAACGATGACCTGGTTCAAATGAGGGTCGAGTCATTTAAAACCCCTTCTTGATTAAAAACCCTTTGCAACTTGCGGGTCAATCCAATTTATCTAATAAACCCGCCACCCATGACCTTTAAAAACCTTTAATTTCTGTAAATGAAGAAAATGAATATGAAAATATTGGTTATTTTGGGAATATGATCTTTGATAAAATCATGGACTTTTCCTTTTTCACACCTTTTGGATTGAAAATCGAATCTTATTCTTTCTTGGCACTGAAACAGAATATGTATCCTAGTTTAGTTAGGGAATTTTATGCTAATATAAAAGATATTGATGATGAGTCCACTGAAACCTCAGTCCAAGGCCGTGAAATTTTTCTTTCATGGGAAATATTGGACGAAAAATTTGATTTCCCCAAAGATGCAATTTTAAAGTATGAAACAAGGACATGGCCTACTGATGTTGAAGGGTTCGATATTTTGGTAGCCCTCAACGAAATGTGTAGGAGGACTGATATTATAGAAAAAAAGACACCCCCTCTGAAGAATCTAATTTTGGAAGCACGAATTATCCATCACATAACTGTTCACTGTATTTTTCCTAGAAAAAAGCATACAAGTGTGACCTGGTTCGATGTCTTTCTCATTTGGTGTATTATGAATGAGAAACAAATCTCCCTCTCCCATATCATCATAAATCACATGCGAGCCTGTCGTAAAAAGAGAAGATGTAGTCTTCCCTACGGTTTTTTTCTTTCTTGCTTCTTTGAAGAAGGCAAAATCCTTCTTCCCCCCAAAGATAAAGTATCTATAGACCGATATGATTATTTTAATTATTCTACTTTGAAGAAAATGGGATTCTACCTCGATACAGTTAGCAACAAATGGCTTCCTAAAGTTGTTGAGGCAACTCAAGTTAAAGTTCAAAGTTCACCTGAGTCATCTGAGGCACGCAAGGCATGGACTCCTCCTCAAGAAGGATCTATTGGAATCAACACGCAGCAAATTCTTGATAGCATTTTAGCTTTGGAGGAAAAAATGGATTAGAAATTTCATCATCTTACTGAAAGGGTGAATACTATGCAGAATCAGATTGTAGATACTTTGAGGTGGTAGTACTTTTAGCACAAGATCGTGGAATATGAGCAGAACAAATGGTAATTTACGAGCAAGGGTATCTAGAGAAGCAGCAGCAGCATTTTTTGGCACTCCTGCTCGTCCGAGTGGATTAACATCAGCTTCGTGACCCCTGTTCGTCCAAGTGGATTAGGAGCAGCTTTTGGCACCCCTGTTTGTCCGAGTGAATTAGTAGCAGCTTTTGACACCCCTGCTCGTCCGACTGGATTAGCAGCAACTTCTGACCCCCCTGCTCATCTGAGTGGATTTTCAGCAGCTCCTTACCTCCGTTCTCGTCTGACTGGAGTTGCAGTAGTTTTTGGCCCCCATTTTCGTCCTGCTGGAGTTGTAGGAGCTTCTGGCAACCATTCTCGTCTGACTGTACTTATTCCATTGGATCCACCTCAGCATGTTGCATCTGTACCTCCAGTTGATGCACCTGCTTAACTTGCTTCTTCCTCTGCCTCCACTCCTCCGACTTTTGCACCAGTTGATGCACCTGCTGCACCTGCTTCTGCCTGTGCCTCTGCCTCCACTCCTCCGACTTTTGCACCTGTTCATGCACCTTCTACATTTGCTCCGGATAGCTCTTCTATTTGATGATATTAAGAAGGTGGAGAAATTTTGTAATTTTGATATTTTTATATTGACATGTAAAAGAGATATTGCTGTAAATTTCATATTTTGAATGAACATGTTATATTTGATAGGATTTGGAGTGATTGTTACTGTATTAGTTGAGATTTGATCACCTTAAACTGTTTTTTAAATATAAAATTTTGTAACCTTTAAAAGCATACTATGGTCCCATTCATTTGATTTTCATACTTTCCATAATCACATTCAAACTGACAAATTCAAATTAGTTTATTAAATGGTTCCATTCATGCTATTTATTTGAAACAAAAATATAAATTTTTTAGAAGTCTACTATTCCTATAACAAAACTACATCTACAATGGATCCTCAACGAGTGCTTTACCCTACTGTGATGAATTCTCCAAACGAAGGCCGTTCAAGAGCATTCCTAATTTAAATATCAAAATAAATTTACTCCAATTGGAGGCCGTTTAAGGGCATTCCTAACTTAAATATCAGAATAAATCTACTCCAATCGGAGGCCGTTGAAGAGCATTCCTAACCTAAATATCAGAATAAATTTACTCTAATCGGAGGCCGTTCAAGAGTATTCCTAACTTAAATGGTAGAAACAACATACGAGAGAGTACATTGACTTCATATGGATATATTTTCATTAAAAATCAAAACAGAGTACATTTATATATTGAAATCAATACATTTCCACTCTTATCTTCAACAGAGTACATTTATACTGAAATCAATACATTTTCCACTTAAATGAACACATTTACAATCCTATCTTCATTTCATTGATTCCACCAATCTTGAAAATCGTCACTATCTCTAAGATCACTAGACCACTGCATAACATTTAAAAAATCACATTAGAACATATGGAAGAGTTATATGCCGATTGGTCAATACGTATCTATATCAATTAAGGAAATAACTTACTTGGGTCATGGCAGAAGAGTTATATGTCGAATTGTCACCAAAGTTGTAAGAATCACCACCCTGTGGAAAAAACATTGAGTTGTTAGTATTTATTACTTTATTATGATTGTAGAAAAGATATGAATATGCAATTACTTGGTCAAGTTGAGACAAACTCGTAGTTTGTGATTCATGGAAATTCTCTACATTAGGAGCAGCATTTAAATCTACACTCGAAGATACCTGTGTAATAATTCTATTCGGACAGGTTTTAGAATTATGACCAATATTTTTGCAAACCTTGCATCTTCTTCCATTCAATTGATTCTCTACAATCTCAAATGTAGAACGACCTCGACGTGTAGAAGTTTGGCCTTTTGATGAATTATTTGAACCTGGATGATGTCCTCTAGAATATTGCATAATAGGATGACTGATTGGCTTATCATGGATGATAAGATTTTGAAAATGATTTCGGAGCACCTCTTGATCATACGAAGACAAATGTCCATATTTGTTCTTAATGCATTCAAAGTGAAATCTAATTCATCCCCAGGCCGATTCCTTTTCATATTCAAGTCGTACAATGAGATCAAGTAAATTCTCTATTATGGATGGATATCATCCAAATAGAACTTGTCCATCAATTGCATTCTGTGCGCACACTGTAGGCCCATTGAAGTTGTAAACTCTTCTGTACAAATGGGTGAAAATGAACTGTTTATAATCATACTATATTGGTTGTAAACCTCATTCAATGCGAATTGGAAAACTTTGCCGTTCAATTCATCAAATAAAGGAATAGACACAGTCTGAGCAAACCGAATCTTTTCATCATCAAGTTGAATCTTGAACTCTTGAAATTGATTTTCAATGACATGGGCTACCTTTTTTGGGACAACAACTAGGTCACCAGTAGATGTAGCTATATAACTTTTCAACACAGAATGTGTACCTTCAACCCTTGAAGTAGCTCGATTATGAAAATGTAAACACCAGCCGATTAATGCCTCGACGAATATATTTTATGTGGGATCCACGTCCTTGTTAAGTAGTTCATTGCCTGTGAATCCTCTCTAAAATTTTGTTTGAATGCCTCAAACGCTGTATTGAATTATCCTTCGGATGGGGATTCAATCAGGTTATTCCATTCAATAAAAAATGTATTCCAGACATCGATTTTCTTAAAGAGAGGTTACAACGAGCAACAATATTCTTGTTGATGTGCCAAGAACACAATATATGTACAGCATTAGGGAACTCCAAATCAATGGCATTCTTTAACACCAATTCCCTATCAGTCAAAAGAATTTGTCGATCATGATGTACTCATAGGACCTTTTTAAATATTTGTAATACCCATACATAATCTACAAATTTCTCATTTTTTAGAAATGCAAAGCATGAGCAAAAATTCTTATTGAAACTTGTGACACCAACTATATGAAACAATGTCATATGATATTTGTTGGTTTTGTACGTGCAATTCATCAGAAAGACATTATGGTAGTTCTTTGTAAGTAAAATTGACTTTGGATGTGTAAAAAATGGATGTGACAGATAACCATCACTGTCATACTTAAGAAAGTATTGGTAACCACCTTTTTGAAGATCTTCTATCAGAGCTTCAATTGTATTTCGACTTCTTAGTTGCTCTTTCCAAATCAAAGAACAAAAGTTGTACAAATTAGTCGTTGATACTCCAATATCTGGATTTTCATTTCTAAGGGTCGTCAAAATTTGGCACAGTGGTATACTGATATTCCTCATTTCAACGATCATTTTTTTCTCATCATCTGAAAAACATCTTGTACTTGGATGACCTAATAATAAATTTGATAGATCATGATTGTGTTCCAAATTTTTTATGGTCAACTTCCATGACCCATCAACAATCTGTTTTCCTTTCACTTCAAAAGGACAATTGCATTGGCGAGAGTATGCTTTCATTTTTCTCTCATCATCTTCCAAGCTAACCATGCTGCGATATTTACCTCCTCTATCGCAGCCAATGGCTAATTTATTTTCCTTATTAAATAACCTCTTAATGGTATATACAAATCCTTGTTCAAGAGCAATATTCTTAACACATTTTATAAGGTTCTCACGACTTGAAAAACATCTCTCAACAAACTCCATACAACTTAAGGATTCAAAACTACCTCTATCACTACAAAATTATTTCTAGAAAAAAAATGAGATAATAGAGAGTTACTTTCGATTCGAGATAAGTGATTCAGAGATTAGCTTGAGAGAGACACCTTCGAACCGAAATAAGAGATTGAGAGAGTGGAATGGAAGGAGGCTGGGATTCGGGTTAGGAAAGTGTGTTTAAAGAAAGGTTTAAGGGAGAAGGGATTGAAAAGAAAGGTTTAAGGGTTTGAGATTGAAAAGGGGTTTGAAAATGAGGTTTAAGGGAGAAGGGATTGAAAAAAGGTGGTTGAAAATGGGGTTTAAGGGAGAAGGAATTGAGAAATGAGTTTAAGGGAGAGGGAGAGGGAAACGATGGTTTAGGGTTTGAATGGAATGAAATGAGTGAAATTTCGTGGAGGATAACTTATATACGTTCGCATTCGTTCGAATGAACAACTTAATTCATTCGAACAAATGAACGTATATATGTTTATTCGTTCTAATGAACTATTCATTCAAACGAATGAACATATAAATGTCATTCGTTCGACTGAACATGTTGATTCATTCAAACGAATGACATTCAAGTGAATGAATGTAAAAACTATTCTTTTCAGATAAATTCGTTTGAATGAACCAACCTATTCGTTCGGATGAGTTAAAACGCGGGGGTAGAATGGTAATTTCACCCAAAATTTTAAAAACGAGTGCGTAGAGGTAGAAAATCCGAGGGTGTATATGTCGCGCCTTAATTATTATTTATTAGGTTGGTAAGGTATCATAATAATCAATACCATAGCTTGGAACAAACTTGACTCGGTGCCACAAGTTCCAAATGGCCAAATCAACCTGAGATTTATATCTTTTAAATATACAAGACTAACTTGGATAAATATATTTGATCACAATTTACTGGATCCAAGAAAATAAGATTTACAAAAATTCTTTCTATGGGAAAAATAGGATGCTTATCCTAATACGGGCATATTCTTTTAGGAGACACGAGTTTTAGTGAACTTCCGACTTTGCCCCCATCCATCGTACGGATTTTAGTGGACTTTCAGAAATCAGTTCACTTTCCAGTGAATTGGTTCACTGGATCGGTGCACCGAACGGATTACTTGGAAATGAAAATTTGAGGAAAGTGATTCAGTCGGTGCACCGATTTGGACTCTCTAGAAATCGGTGCACCGACCGAACCACTTGGAAATGGAAATTTGAGGAAAGTGATTCGGTCGGTGCACCGATTTCTTAAGAATCTAAATCGGTGCACCAATCGGATCATTTTCCTCAATTTTCCATTTCCAAGTGATCTGGTCGGTGCACCTATCCAGTGAACCAATTCACTGGAAAGTGAACCGATTTTTGAAAGTCCACTAAAATCTGTACGGACGGATGGGGGCAAAATGGGAAATCCAGAAAACCCGTATCTCCTAAAAGAGTATGCCCGTGTTATGATGACTACCCGGAAAAATATCATATCTATTGTAACGACCCGACCTGAGTTTTCGGGTTTTTGGGGAGATCTATAGGCCTTCAAAATGGTTTTTGGGGTTTTGGTAGCAGGTGTTAGCGTGTGGGATCTCTAACGAGCCCATGTTTTCCTAAATCCGAGCTTGAGAGCTCGAGGGGCATTTTTATAATTCTATATTAGTATGGTTATTTCCCAAGAAAAATATTTGAGAATTCAGATAAAAACTTAGAATTTGAACCATTAGATCCCCAAAGTATGCACACACATTCTGCTCAGTTAGATACACATGTAGAATGTTGAAAATCATTGCATGTTTGGTTTTTGAAAATTTTCTTGGGATTTCTCAAATTTTAAAATAATATTTTAAATTATTTTCTAGTGTTTATTTCTGACAAAAATCATATGTTTAGGCCAATGTTTTGTTAAATAATTTAATAAAATTTTCAAAATTTTCAAAAGAAATATTAGAAAAAAAATCAAATTTTAAAATCCCCAAGTTTCTTTTAACTTAAACTATTCTTTTTCCATTATTTTTATTATTTAAAATAAATAAAATAAAAGCCAAGTTTCAAACCTAAAACTTTTTGTTATGATTTATTTGATAGAGTTAAAAAAAAAGAAGATATTTTGTATCAAAATACTCTAAAAATCATGTGGGCCTCATGGGAGCCACACTCCACTCACCTAAGCCCCATCTTTCTAAAGAAACCCTAGCACCATCTTGTTCCTTATATCTCCCTCCTTCCTTATTCAAGAAGCCCTAACCCTAATCTCTATCCCCTCCCTCTCCAAACCCTAGCCACCACTACACCTTCTTCCTCTCCTAACCCCATTCGGCCATCTTCTTCCTCATCTACTGCATCTTCTTCATCTTTATCTTCCTTTTCTTCTTCCTTATCCCTCTCTCCATATCTCTCTCTCTTCTCCCTCTCTTTCACTTGATTTTTCTTTATATCTTCTTCTCCCACTTCCCCTCTATAATAGCCCTCTCTTTTCTCTCCCTCTCCCTACCATTCTCCACTCCAATCGACCACCATGGCTGCTGCCCCAACCCTTGGTCACCCCCTTTACCCGCCTAATAAACCCTATTTTTTTTTTGGTTTTCCGACCCACTCTTTTTACAAAAAATGTTTCTCTTGGCTTTTTCCTTATTTTACATATTTTTTTTTGAGTTTTTTGGAAATTCTTCAAGAAAACACATTTTCACCAAGTTGACTCAGTCGAGTCACCACTCAGTAGGGAGTTATCAAGGACCAAATTGTTTGTATTTCTGAAAACCCTTCTAATTCTTTAATTTATTAGATTTTGCCCCATCCTTTTGACCTAAAATGGTGCCAAATCAACTCACTCGACTCACCCCAATCGAGTTGACTCAGTCAAGACCCAAGTTCCACATATTTTTATACCAGCGACTGTTGTACCTATTTGGACTAGCATATCTCATCCCGGCCTTCCAGTAGTAACTTGGGGTCGACTTTATTTCGACTCGGACCCGACTCAGTGCTCTACTCGCATGACTCAGTCACTAACTCGGCTCCCGAATTTTCAAGTGGACCTTAGGAGCTCCGTGCACTTTTCACCAACACATCTAGGTGAGGGGACTTATCACTGTTTTAGCATGCATTAGCATCTATTTAACTTTTAACCTTGGACATGGCGGGATTTGAATGGGGCCCTTCGTTTATTAAGCCATTTGGTAAGGGAACCGTTGAATGAATCTGTGGCAAGGGATACACTCAGGTGTACTCATGTCAACTATATGCGATTAAATGGAAAAAAAAAAAAAAAACTGATCAGACGAATGCATATTGAACATGAAGCCTAACTATAACATGTGAATGAATTTATTATGAGAATAAAATATGTGTTGGACGTCGAACTTGATGCTTGAGACTTAATGATATCTTGTTGTATATTTATTTTATAATATGTGAATGAGATCATGATGAGTATGGGGATTTTTTATTTGAGATCTTGTCATATGCTTATATTGTTTTACATGATCATGACATCATGTGCATGAATTGAAGGAATTGCTCACATGTGTATATGTTTATGATGACGTAATGATTTTGGTTGTTAGGAGGACTTCTCCATTACGCTCACGTGGTCAAGACCCCTATAGGAGATGCGGCTTTCCCCGTTGCTATAATATCCTGACCTGAATATGCTTAAATAATATGATTTAACCTGTTAATCACATACATTATAGTGAGGGATTTGTGAAAAGTCCAGTTTCGGTCCAATCAGAGCTCGATAGCTCATTGATCCAACCCTTTTAAGTTAGAAGGGCAAAATGGTAATTAACCATTAACAGTATAATTATTGTTTGAATAATTGTTTGTTAATTATTATTTGAGTAAAATTGATTTCTTTATTAAGAATATAGATTCTAAAATTTATAAGTATCCTTATTTCATTAAACTGCTATTAAAAAATTATCCGAAAAAAGTCCCGAAAACTAGAAAATGATTATTTTAAATAATTCTAAAAGTTAGATAATTCGGAAAAAAAATACCTATTGTTTAATCTATGTTTAAATCTATCATTTTATTTTTTTTAGATCTAAAAATGAAGGTTTTAGACCCTTAAAATAAATACAACTTAGTTTAAGGGAATAGTGTTAAAAAGTGATTTTTATTTAAATCAGTTAAGTTTAATGGGTTATAACTTTCTAAAATTATGTAGTATTTAAACATTTTAAAAACTCAACATTTTGGATCAGATAGATCAAATTAAATAAATCTTTTTTTAGTTAAATATTAATGAGAAAATAAAATAAGAATTTAACTGTAATAAAATAATATTATGAATAGTAAAATCTATGTAGCTACAGTCACATGATAAAACTTGCATGTTGCAACCGATTGAAGTTAAAAAAAAAAATATTAAAATAAGTTATCTTTTCTTACAGCCACATGTAAGTGAATCATCAACCTGTGAAGGATGATTCATACAACCTATGAAATGATTCATGCAGCCTATGAGTAGTAGACTAGTCAATGTGGACAATTCTTATCCACTGCATGGCTTTGGAAATTTCCTATTTATAACACCTATGGTAAGTGAGAGAATTCACTAGCCCCTAGCCCATTGCAAAGAACCGATCCTTCATTGATTTCTTCTTCTTTTTTTTCTTGGCTTCCCCTCTTCTTTTCTCTACAACAAGTCTTTGAAAAATCAAAGTTCTGCCAAAGTTTTCAAGTAAAGGTATACTTTCATTTCTGTCACTTTCATTCCAGTCCCATTCTTCCCTTCTTCTACTCAGAAACATTACTGTTGGTCAAGCTAGATTGTCCTAGAGGGGGGGTGAATAGGACAATTGCGGAATTTTAAATTTATTTCGAATTTTGGTCAATTAAAATTGGGTCTTTACTAATTAATCAAATTCATCTTCCAAGATATTGAGATTTACAATAAATAATGAATTTGAAGTTAAATCTCAACAAACACAATTTCACCAAATAAGTGTGCTAGATATATAAGAAATAAACACAAATGCACAAAGTAAGGTGAGGAGGTGAGAAGAGATGAAAAATCTTGACATAAGGATTTTTACGTGGTTCGACAATCTTACCTACATCCACGCCTCAAGTACACCACTTTAGGATTCCACTAACTTCTCCTTTGATGGTGGAAAAGAAACCTATTACAACCTTGATCTCTTTCACGGGTAGAGATCGAACCTATATAACGCTTGATCTTCTTCACGGGTGAAGATCGGGCTGATAACACTCAAGAGAGAAGACACCCTTCTCTCCTTATAAGGGTTACACCAACCCTGTACAAATAACAAAATGATAGAAAGAATTTGATTTTTAGAAAAATACCAAGAACGCTTGCCTCTTGATGCTCTAAGTGGCTTTGGCACGTTCTTGAAGATCCTCCCCTTTTCTTGGCTTCTTTGATGAAGTGTAGATGCTCCAATGATGCCCAACCAAGATGTAGGATAAGAGAGTTAGGGATGCTAGAAGGTTTACCTATAAATACAATCTATCCCTAAAGGTTCTCTCAAATACACATCCAAGAGTGAGCCTAAGATGCTCAAGATTTGCCTATGAGAGCTTTGAGTGTGAGTGAGATTGAGCTCAAGAACTTTGGTAATCTAACTATGGAGTTTTGGTGCTCTTGAAATGATTAAGAGTCTTGGAGAATGTTAGAGAGGGTTTTGCTCATCAAGAATCAACCTTTGGAATGCCCTAAGGTCATACATTTAAAGATCTCTTGAAAATATGGTCGTTGGAAGTCGAAATCACAAGAATAGAGCCGTTAAAAACTTCCCGTTGCGATTTCAGTCAACTGGACTTAAGATTCATTCGACTGAAATGTCCAGAAATGACCGTTAAAACATCTGGGCACAATTCAGCCAACTGAAATAAAGATTCAGTCAACTGAAATATTTTCAGTCGACTGAAACATAAATTCAGCAGACTGAAACTCTTCTGCGGCTGAAAAGACGAATCTGCAGCACATTCAGTCGACTGAAACATGAATTCAGCCGACTGAATATCGGCAGTTTTATACACCTCCACTAAAACGACCATAAATTAGGTTTTCGAACTCGGTTTTGGGAGTTTTTGGGCTCGTTGGAAATCTCATTGAGAGATATATCTACTCACCAAATTTGGTCCAATTCGAGATTAATTTGATATTTCAAATAATCTCTCAAAGTGAGGGTATATGACAAAACTGTTTTGATCTGTTTTGCACCCTTTCATTGAAATGCTCATAATTTGAGCTATACATTTCCAAATTGGGTGTTCTTAGACTTTTTGAAAAGATATTTTAGTGCTCCATAAAATCATTAAAATTTTACAAATACTTGGGAACATATGATGGAAGAAAAAACTTGCCCAAAATAGAGCAAAATTCACTAATCTAAGAAATCCAAATTAGTCCAACCAAATTCTAAGTTATGGATTCTAAGGTTTGTCCCAATGGTAATTCTAGGTCTTCTAAGTCATTCCTAAGGTCTAAATACCTGTGTTGGTTGACATTCATGAAGTTCTTCCGATTTCGGTGAAATACCTTCCAAATGACGTGTCTTCTGGAGCTTCAACCTTGATTTGACTATATAGGTCTTCTAGAGGCACGGTCTTGACACCCGAACAAGGTCAAGACAAGTCACACAAATTGACAACTCATGACTCAGTAGGACACAGTCACGGAATTGACAACTCAGTCTGACTCAAGGGAGGCAGATTTAACTTTTAAGCCAACAATCTCCCCCTTTGTCAATTTCGTGACAAAACGTAGACAATACTGTATGCAGTCCCAAATGCAAATTACAGACTTTAACAAGTTCAAATACATTCTAAGTACAAAAGTACAATATTACAATAATCTCAATACACTTGGACATGACTGCATGAAGTCTGAAGGCTCATGGTGGCTCCCCTTTAGAATATACCTGTGATATTCCTGTAAGCACAACATAAATGACATATTCTGGTGGAAAGTAATCTCCCCAATGGTTAGTGACAAAAAACAATATGTGTTTAATTTTAGAACATGTCTTAAAATAACAATTGCTCCCCCTATCTTTGATACCAATATTGAATTTTTGTTTCTCCCCCAATTTTCATGTATTAACCCTTCAAAAGTTTTCTCTCATGAAAACATTTGTGTCTCCAGTATTTCAATATTTCTCCCCCTTTTTGTCAAAAATTGACAAAGGGCCATGTTAAGTATTTTACATGAAGCACAAGTTGGAAATGGTCATTTGAATAAGTATAACCTCCCTACGTTATCATAAACCTTGTCAAATAAGTATTCATATTTACTCCCCCTTAATATTGGAGGGTGACAAAGGTCTAGAGGTGCATGACATAACATCTAATCATTCATCTAAACAAATACAACTATGTAAGGTCAAATATAGTGAATGATGCTAAGATAATGACATATTCCCCAAAAGGTATGTGATATGACTATAAGCATGGGAAAGGGGAGGAGAGAGAGGGAAAGTCAATGGTATTTTCAAAATCATTCCAAGTGATACCATATATGGATAAAGATTTAACTTTTAAGTCCCATTAGAGATACAATTATGATCACTTTAATGGTCTTATACAGTTCTCTTAATGTTCTATGGTTATGAACTAAGGCCAAATTTGTCATTTGTGGACTTACACAGATTTTTAATGTATTCAATGGTGTAAATCTGAGGCCATATGAATTTGATACCAAATGAAACACAATGATATATATATTTGCCAAAATAAAAATGTCATAAATTTTCAAAACTAATATGATTATGTACGACATTTGGAGAAATGCATCACAAGTGAAGAATACCATCCATTTATCCAAGAAGCAATGCACTAATCTTTCCATTTGAAAGCACATGAAAGATCCACCCAACTTTTCATTTTCATGAATAATCAATAGATTTGACTATCATAAACACCATATGTATTCATGAAAAATGCGAACTACTTACGAATACTTGATCATGTACTATTAAAACATTATTCATGAGCATCTTTCATTTTTAACACTCATAAAAATATGCCACTATTAAAGAACTAGAGTTTTAAAACAAGGTAGATGGAGTTGGAAGTTCTAGGGACCTATAAAGAGTGTGACTAGGTTTGAGGCCATTGATATAAAACAATTAAGTTCATTGTCTGAGAAGTCCATCCAACCCAAGTTATGTACTGTGGTGAGGTTATGAAATCGTCATTAATAGAAGTCATTAAAATGAAGCCCAAGGGTGAAGTCATATGAGTGGAGCGCAGAAAAGAATGCTCATGATTTAGAACAGAGTATTCAATGTGGAATACATTTATGAAGCATAAGTAGTCATGCCACACTATGATCATAAGATAGGAGTGGAAGATTGATGCTCAGATAAGCTCTATGTGGATGTTCATGAGGTTGTTGCATGAAAAGAGTATTGAGTGATTCATCCAAAAGTGATTGACCAGTATCCCTTAAACATTTATGGAGAGGGGGGATTTTGAAAAGTATGAGAGTAAACTACTTATAGAGTACTCTTTCCAAGGTATTATCAATTTGTTTTTCTCCAATTGTACATTTCCGCACATGACTCATATAATCATCCATTTAGCCCAGTGTAAAGTTGTTTTCACTTAATAGAATCATAACAACAGGGCTTCATTTGTCTTTTATAGCCAAGAATACATGTAAGTACAAAGGACAAGGTGTTGGAGACAATTATTTGCCATTCATATCTGATACTATAGATAATTATGAAAAGTTGTATGGTCCAAAACAATGCCAATCATGAGAGTGTCTTCATGGAGTAATTATAACAATTTCAGCAATATACTCTTTAAGAGAGTGACATCTCATCCTTAATGTTCACTTGAATGACGGATCATAGCAAGGTATGAAAACAATTCACAAAAGATCAATGATTCTGTGAAGCATTTTAATTTGTGACTGCTTCATTTTTCTTTAAACTCAAATGTTATCATGGAAATCAAGTCATAATATAAGTATACAAATTACAGATGGCAAGCCCATAAGATAAGTCAATAGGAGTTGCATTTCAAGCATATTTATCAAATAAAAGAGATATCTTTAGCATGAGTATTTCTATATCCCTTATAACCCAAATGATTGACTTGTGGATATAGCATGAGTTTCAGGGTATGAAATTTAGATTACCAAAATGCAAGCCAATATGATGTTTTAATTCGGATTACATTTCATTTTTACTAAGCTACTTTGACTTCCATGTATAAGATAAGATTTTATCATTGTCAAGATATGGAAGATCAAGGTGAAGGGCTAATTTTCAATAAGCATTATTCAGGATGAGGGACACTGTGGTTTTCAGTTTTACAGTTAAATGCCTTTTAACTCCAAATCAGTACTAAACCATCAACTAAGGATTTAGTGAAAATCATGGGAATGAATGACACGTCTCATGAAGATGTATTGGCCAAATGGATGTTTTCACAATGTATGTAATGACCAAAGATATTCATTCAAGAGATAGCCACAACATATAATTCAGACATGAAAGTATTTTCAAGGATGCTCAAGGTATAATCATCAAGTCAAGCCAATATGGGGATTTTTATCACAGAACCAGATTTACTGCAGTTTGTAGTAACTGAAATTTCAGCATATTTTGGTATGGCTGAATTTGAATAAGAAAGGTCTATTGGATTAAATTACGTTCATGAAGGAGAAGATCCATAATAATCCTTAGACGACAGTCATTTATTCAGTTGTTATAGTGATTTGGATTTTACTTGAAAGTATATTCAATCATGCTCATACAATCCTTTGGACATGCTTACAAATGAAAGTTATCTAGATCATATCTCAAGTTTATCAAATGTGAGCCCTACTTCTAATTATCCATTTCAGTCCTTCCAGACATATCAAGATTCCTCAATTTATCATTTAGTGAAAGGTGCAAATGTGTATAAATGAGAAAGTGGAAATAACGTATTTATCCAAATCACAAACATTTTGACATTGTGTAATGGTGCTAATGTTTCTGTTAGTCATTCATCAATAATACCAGACATAAGACCAAAAATTGCAGCAGTAGATACCCATTATGTCAGTCAGTAATAGCAAGCCATATATATATATATATATATATATATATATTCATTCCTCAAGTATGATACTCATAAAAGAAACAGAACATGTATAGATTCATCAAATATAAGTAATAAGGCAATGGATGATTAAGGCAAGAAGAATTCTAAACATGACAAATTCTAATGTAAATGTCAAGATCTAACCCACTCCCTAACCTTGGGTATCCATTGGGTGGTTGAGGAAGGTCTACGGGATCCACCAGTGTCAAACATATGAACATCTAGTTTTCTCTTTTTAAAGTTTTTATTTGTTTGACAAAACTTCGTAAAACCATTCAAGGCTTCAATTAGTTTTTGGGTTAAGATATAATTTAGATTTCTCGTTGAGTTGTTAAACCTTTGATTTTGATTATGAATTTTTGGTGGCCAATTCTTATGATTTTCATTCCTCTTTTCCATTCTTTTATTTTCTTTGTGAACCCTTTTCCTTTGATTTTGCACCTTGGTTTGTTTCATATTTTTATATTGATTCCCAACTTTCACATATTTAAGATGTTCCCTTCTTAAGTTGCATTCAAATTTTAGGTGTCCAGATTTTCCACAATAGAAGCATTTTATGATTTTAATTTTAGGAGTTGAGGGAGGCTCACCCTTAACAAAAATAGTTGGGGTGACGGGTCCTTTAACATTTTTCTTATCATAACCAAGCCCCGTCTTATCTCCAAAGGGTTTACTCAATTTCAAGAGTTTTTCAAGTTTCTCTTCTCCTTTAGTGAACTTCAATTCAAATTTTTCTTTATATCGTTTTAAATCATTTACTTCTTTTCTGAGCTTTTGATTTTCAACACTTAGAATTGATTGAGCTTGTGGAGTATGGTTTTTTAGCTCTTTGAGTTCATTTTTTATTTTGGCATTTTCTTCTTCTTCACCACTTAGCACAATTTTCAAATCTTTATAGTCTTCTTTTAATTAGTGAAGTTCATGCTTTAGTTTTCTTACTTCATTTTCAAGATTAGTTTTTTCTTCAATTTCCATTTTTAAGCACTCTTCAAATTTTAGGTAATCTTTTTGTGTGGCGTTATAATTTTCTTGAATTTTATCTCCTTTAAATTTTAATGCCTCTTCTTTAGCTAATTCTAATTCTTTTAAGATTTTCTCATTTGTTAGCTTTTCATAACTTAACTCATTTGAAAGTTTTGTGTTTTCATTACCTTAGTAAATCTTTTAGTTAACTTTTCAAATTCAAGAAATAGATCTTTATAGCCTTCTTGAAAAATATCATATTCTTGGTCTTCTTCTACGTCTTCATTTTTAGGTTCTTCAATTATAGTATTGACATTATTATGTTCAAGAGTTTGGATGGGTCCTAGACAATAGATTTCTTCCATGGTTTCTTCCTTCTTAGGCTTTTCATGGGTTTCCTCTAAAATGTCCCATGCCTCTTTTGCAGTTTCATATGATATGATGTTTTCCAAGATGTTTGATGAAACGACACAAAATATGGCATCAAGAGCTTTTGCATTGGCCGAGTGCATACTCTTTTCAACATCACTCCAAGTGAAGTAACTTTTGATTGGTCGAGTCCAACCACATTTAATCACTTCCCAAAGAGCTCCATCTACTTTCATTAAACATACTTTCATTTTAGCTCTCCAAAGAGCATAGTTGGAGCCATCAAAGATTGGAGGACTCATCACGGCCAAGCTATCTCCCATTGACATTTTACTAGCTTAAGGATCGGCTCTTAGACGGTTAAGTCGAGTACAAGAAACCTTGCTCTGATACCAATTGTTGGTCAAGCTAGATTGTCCTAGAGGGGGGGTGAATAGGACAATTGCGGAATTTTAAATTTCTTTCGAATTTTGGTCAATTAAAATTGGGTCTTTACTAATTAATCAAATTCATCTTCCAAGATATTGAAATTTACAATAAATAATGAATTTGAAATTAAATCTCAACAAACACAATTTCACCAAATAAGTGTGCTAGATATATAAGAAATAAACACAAATGCACAAAGTAAGGTGAGGAAGTGAGAAGAGATGAAAAATCTTGACACAAGCATTTTTACGTGATTCGGCAATCTTGCCTACATCTACGCCTCAAGTACATCACTTGAGGATTCCACTAACTTCTCCTTCGATGGTGGAGAAGAAACCTATTACAACCTTGATCTCTTTCACGGGTAGAGATCGAACCTATATAATGCTTGATCTTCTTCACGGGTGAAGATCGGGCCGATAACACTCA
Organism: Chimonanthus salicifolius; assembly: GCA_013350335.1. Taxonomy (NCBI): domain Eukaryota; kingdom Viridiplantae; phylum Streptophyta; class Magnoliopsida; order Laurales; family Calycanthaceae; genus Chimonanthus; species Chimonanthus salicifolius. The sequence goes on along the minus strand of CM023537.1, from coordinate 39,878,435 downwards.
AGAGAGAAGACACCCTTCTCTTCTTACAAGGGTTACACCAACCCAATACAAATTACAAAATGATAGAAAGAATTTGATTTTTAGAAAAATACCAAGAACGCTTGCCTCTTGATGCTCTAAGTGGCTTTGGCACGTTCTTGAAGATCCTCCCCTTTTCTTGGCTTCTTTGATGAAGTGTAGATGCTCCAATGATGCCCAACCAAGATGTAGGATAAGAGAGTTAGGGATGCTAGAAGGTTTACCTATAAATACAATCTATCCCTAAAGGTTCTCTCAAATACACACCCAAGAGTGAGCCTAAGATGCTCAAGATTTGCCTATGAGAGCTTTGAGTGTGAGTGAGATTGAGCTCAAGAACTTTGGTAATCTAACTATGGAGTTTTGGTGCTCTTGAAATGATTAAAAGTCCTGGAGAATGTTAGAGAGGGTTTTGCTCATCAAGAATCAACCTTTGGAATGCCCTAAAGTCATACATTTAAAATTCTTTTGAAAACATGGTCGTTGGAAGTCGAAATCATAAGAATAGAGCCGTTAAAAACTTCCCGTTGCGATTTCAATCGACTGAACTGAATATTCAGTCGACTGAAATGTCCAGAAATGACCGTTGAAACATCTGGGCACAATTCAGCCGACTGAAATAAAGATTCAGTCGACTGAAACATTTTCAGTCGACTGAAACATAAATTCAGCAGACTGAAATTCGTCTGAGGCTGAAAAGACGAATCTGCAGCACATTCAGTCGACTGAAACATGAATTCAGCCGACTGAATCTCGGTAGTTTTGTACACCTCCACTAAAACGACCATAACGTGGGTTTCCGAACTCAGTTTTGGGAGTTCTTGGGTTCGTTGGAAAGCTCATTGAGAGATCTATCTACTCACCAAATTTAGTCCAATTTGAGATCCATTTTTTACCTCAAATAATCTCTCAAAGTGAGGGTATATGACAAAACTGTTTTGATCTTTTTGCACCCTTTCATTGAAATGCTCATAACTTGAGCTATACATTTCCAAATTGTGTGTTCTTGGACTTTTTGAAAAGGAATTTTAGTGCTCCATAAAATTATTAAAATTTTACAAATACTTGGAAACATTTGATAGAAGAAAAAACTTGCCCAAAATAGAGCAAAATTCACCTAACCTAAGAAATCCAAATTAGTCCAACCAAATTCTAAGTTATGGATTCTAAGGTTTGTCCCAATGGTAATTCTAGGTCTTCTAAGTCATTCCTAATGTCTAAATACCTGTGTTGGTTGACATTCATGAAGTTCTTCTGATTTCGGTGAAATACCTTCCAAATGACGTGTCTTCTGGAGCTTCAACCTTGATTTGACTATATAGATCTTCTAGAGGCACGGTCTTGACACCTGAATAAGGTCGCGACAAGTCACACAAATTGACAACTCATGACTCAGTAGGACACAGTCACGAAATTGACAACTCAGTCTGACTCAAGGGAGGCAGATTTAACTTTTAAGCCAACAATTACCTCACTATTTTCCAACGCTAGTGCCCTCTAACGCCAGTGGACCTCTTGCAAATTGAGTGGACTGAAGTCATAAAAACACACCGTCCGTGGCTAGCCAATTTGATTTTATCACAGGTAATTTTTAATATTTGAACTATTTAGTTCTCTTATGTTATGAAATGATAAGAGATATTATTAGAAGTTATCTTGAAAATCAGTTTTTAATTATTTTAAAGAATAAGATTGATTCTTTTGTTTTATAAAGTTTTTAATATCTTTTAATGTATGTTAATTAAGTTATTATTTTAATTAATGAAGTTTTGACTTATAAATTTCAAATTGTTAAGATAATGATTTAAACATTTTGTTTTAGTAATATTAAGAAAAGATATAGTTAAATTGGTTTTCTTATGTCTTAGTTTTAAATTAGTAAATTAACAAATTCTAATTTAGTCTTATTAATAAAATTTAGTAATTGGAGACTTGTATTTTGACTATGTTAATGATTGTCTAGAGACTCTTATTCTCAATTAAAAGTGATACTAACCCTTGTTTGTCATATTATACTATATAAATATATATGTATTCACTTCCAAGCCGATACTCTCTATCTGTGGCTGATTCAGCCCGATAGCTATTAGTAACTGAGTGATTAATTTTGCCGCTTGGTAGAAAAGAAGGGATCAGGCACTGAGTGTACCTCTAGGCCTAACTCACTATATGAGTAGTGGCCTTAGCATCCTATATTTGTATCTCTAGGCCTAACTTGCTATATAAGTAGTGGCCTGAGCACCCTATATTTGTATCTCTAGGCTTAAGTCACTATACGAGTAGTGGCCTGAGCATTCTATTATATTGTTGATTATTATTATAATCTAAAATGAATAGTAACCCATTTTAGGAGACTCATATCCATTACCCTTGAAGTTTTCCGGAAAATAGATAAAAGAATTTGCAACACTATGATTATGTGCATTATGTTGATTGATGATTGTATAATTCGTTGTATTCTTGTTTTCATGTTTTGACAGATATCTCTATACCCCACACATACGGTGAGGAGACTTAACATTATAGTATGAGTAAATCAGGTTGAGTGGAACTAGTATAATGAGTAGTTTCAAGGATCATATTTGATGAACCCACTTATATGCCTAGACTTTGTGCACTATTATGAAAAATGCTTATTGATATTTATGATATTTATCATATATTATGATTATGATGATGAAATGCTTATGAGTTATACTGTTTCCACGTACCCTTAACTACTGAACTATTATCAGCCCAAATGTGTCGATTACTGGCCCAGGTGTGTCGGTTTGTGTCTACTAGCCCAGGTGTGTTAGTTGCTGGCCCAGGTGTGTCAGTACCGGCCCAAATGTGTCGGAGATGTACTTGTAAGATTCTGCATTTTGACCGTGTCGGGACTTAATGCTTATAGTCAGTGTAGTGTCTAGGTGATGCGTTGGATATCAGTAGTAATATGAGAATGATTGATATTTTGGCATGACAAACATATTATGATGAAAATGTTGATTTTGGCTAATCTGATAATTATTACACTGCATTGTTATGTTCTTTTCACTGGGCTAGTTAGCTTACACCACTCACATTTCAGGAGATCTATCCTAGGAGGAGGAACCTCCATTTCAACCTTAAGGATAGATAAGCTATTGCAGTTTCTTGGAGTCCCATGGATGGGATTTTCATTTATTTTGTCTATTGGTTTTTGGAACCATGTTTTGTAGAGTACCTCTTGTGGTACCCGTTTTTTGTAATCATGTATGAACCACTATGTTAGTGCTAGTAACTCTGTTATAAATGAGATTACCCTTTTTATGATGGAAATATTTGTTTGTATGATGCATGCTTGTAAAAGGGTAGACATATAGTATATGTTTGAGTCCACATGTAAAGAGCATGTGTGACATTTTAAAAAAAAAATTTAGTAGCATTCTGGGCCCACCTCTGGGACGGGGCATTACAGTTGCGTTCCGACAGTTGAGGTGCCTTCCTTGAGATTGATTTTCCCGTTATGCTCTGGCGGTTGAGACTCCCATAGGAGATGCGGGTTTCCCCGTTGCATTCCGGCGGTTGTGTATTGTATGGTCTCCTGTTTATTTTGGTAAGGAGACCATAGTTGTTAAATGACCATTGTGAGTTATGGAGGTGATGCCTCAAACTGGTTAGTGGGACCATTTGTTAGTGGTACAGTGGATTACTCATATACATATACATCTAACCTATTAAGATTTCGTACTTGTGATATATAGTTATGTTACTGACATGTGATATGTTTTATCCCTTCATTGGGCTGGTTAGTTCACCCCTTACCTTTTAGGTACCCCAAACACCGAGGGGCTAGGCGGGCCCCCTTGAGCAAGCGCCTGGGGAGGAGCAGTAGTAGTAGATATCTGTTAATCATGCTTATTCTTGGTTGAGATACTTTGTTTGTATGAACTTATTCGTATGTTGTTTGTTCGGATGATTGTATAACCATATTTGAACAGTATATGGTTGCTTGTTATGTTTCCTAGTGTTATGGACTTCTGGTTTGTCGAGTGGGATGTAGTTACCCATTTCAAAAAAAAAAAAAAATTACTCTATATTCGTCATTTTGTGATGTTTGTGATATTTCGGAGATAACGAGCCCGTAGCGGGACGGGGCATTAGATCTGTACTTGTGTATTGGTATGGAAGGAAAGCTGCCCCCTACTTACATGAGAGGCTTCCATGTGCCCTCTCCCAAGTCAAAGAACCAAAATGGCAAAACCAAGCTGAGAGGACTCTCACAAGGGAGTGTTTATTCCCAGCACTAGAGCAATTCCACCGTCCCACATGGACAAGGATGAGAAGGGTGAAGTTTATAAAAGGTGGAGGTTAGATAAGAGGCAGCACAATACTTGGCCTTCTTGGTTAAGTTAAAAGGAAAGGCCTTTTGCGATTGGCCCATGTGTTGAGTTAATTTTTTTTTAAAGTTTGTTTTTTTAATTTGAGTTGGAATTTGTAGAAAAAAATTCATTTTTTTTTTCAAATGTGAACTGCAGTTCATGAGCCACGATTCAATTAATAAAATTGCAGTGAACCGCGGTTCACAAAGGCTTTTTATAGTCCAATTCAAGAGGGTTTTTAAAGCGAACTGAATTGTAATATCTCAACCTTAATTAGTGATGTTAGTGCCTCGGCTTGGCCAAGACCCTAAGTTTCTTAATTCCATGACTCGGAAAGAAACACTTGCTGGAAGCTTGATGACCCAAGATGATCAAGCATAAAGATCATGCTCCACCAGATTGAAGCTCATCGTTAAGGCAATCACAAAATATGTATTATGGCCATAAATGACTTTAGGTGGTACCCACACCTTAGAGAGGACTTTCCCTAGGCTTAGAAGAACAAATGGTCAAATCATAAAAGAACTTAGTGAGGATGTTTGACAGTGAAATGGAAGCAAACTTGAAAATATGAATTATGTTAACTGTCAGCACGACCAGTCTATCTCACCGACCCCTTGGTGTAGTCAAGATCGATCCATCATGGTCAAAGACTGGTCAGCCCGAATGATATAGGTTCAAGAACATTGAACTGTCATTCTAGGTATGCCTCTGATCGAGAGTCTCATATTCACCAACTCCTCGGTGAAAGGCTGAAACGACCCCTCGTGGTCAACGACTCCTCGATCAAAGATCTTGAGTTCTGAAACTTTGAACTCATGTGGACTCTAGAATAAACAAACATATCGGCAATCAAAGACCGATCGAGAGTACCAGGGCCGACCTCTAGGTAATGGGCAACAGGTCGTTCTAGGTAACAGGTTTCTAAGTTGAAACTACTGTCAAACATGTTTTGCACCAGAACGAGCCTCTCGTATGGACAGACCCCTCGGTACCATAAGTGTCGATCCATCGGCGACAAACAACATGTCGACCGAGAAAGAATATTACCGTTGGGAGTGCACTTAATGTATAAGGGTCAGAATTGTAACGGTAACATTTCTAGTCACCGACCCCTCGGTGGGAGCGATTTACCGGTATATTACCGTTCCTACAACTAGTTACCTTCGCTATATAAACCAACCTTTATGCAACCAGTTGTTATTATTCGGACGGATCAGTTTGACCTTCATCTTTATCAGTAATCTTAACAAGGGCCAACAGAAGGATCACTCTCTCTCGTGCTTACATAGGGGAATCAAATACAACCAATCAAATTATTGAGTTGTGAGAGAGAGAGAGGAATGATGAAAACTCATAAACAACCAATTTGAGGATTGAGTTTGAAAGTGAGAAGGAGAGAACCATAAACTAGGAAACCTTTGGTAGAACCAGTTTCCTTGATACCCTGGACTGTGATTGCTAAACGACAGCTAGAAGGGGGAGCATTGGCATACATGGGTGGGATCTCGAAGAAACACACATTAGAAGAAAGAACTTCAAAGGCAAGTGCTTCTTAGTTTTAATTTTATTTAAAACCTTTGTTTCGAAGTGGAATAAGGGGAGGAACCTCGGAACCACTATAAAAAATTCTAAAGCGGTGTCTCCGGCACAGAAGTGGGTGGAACTCTCAGCCAAATGGATAAATGGAATTCTTATTCAACAGTGTTGGGTGAAATTTTCAGTCGATTAAGTGACGCGGAATTCCTACTCTAATTGTGATGGTGCAAGTTCCCACTTAGTGGATTTTGGGGATAATTCAAGGTTGAGTGCGTCCTAACAGTGGATGTAGGTTGTCTAATCGAACCACTATAAAATTGCTCTTATGGTGTTTGATCTATATGTGTTTGTTTTTACTATGTAAGTACTCTTCTCAACACACATCGCTTTGCATATTGATTATCTGATTTTACACATTGTACACAAGCATCGATAATCAAATTTTATGTTAAGGGTCATAATCTTAGTGTGATCGCTTAATGAAATTGCTACACTAAACAAATCTTTTGATGAATGTTTCGCTGCACTTTAAACATTAAAGAAATTTGTAAATACCATGGAAAATGAGATTGACCTATTCACCCCCCTTTAGGGTTAATTACAATATTTTAGCACATTGAAAATAAGAACTTTCAATTGGTATCAAAGCCACGTGCTCTTGAGAAATGATCTAATAATCTGAGCTGATTCGTGCTAGAACAATGGCTATAAGAGAGAGCCATGATATTTCGAAGTCTCTGTTTTTTATGAAAAATGGAATGAAGAATTATAAATGTTTTCATCATAAAACATTGTTGGAAATAGGTGAATAGAAAATGGTCTGTGCCTATGGAAGAAGTATTGGGTAAACTTTCAACTTCCATGACCACTAAGCCAAAAGACCAAAATTTCTTGGACAAGTGATGAATAGGCTATGCGTAAAAACAAACATATGTAGCATTCATCAGTGTTGTTTCATGGCATGCTATCAAAATATTTAAAAGATATGAAACAACAAGAGAGGCTGAAAGAATCCACTGAAAATTGCCTCTTGTAGTCCAATGGATATCACCACCTATCAATAAATTTGTGACCTGAAAAATATAGGTGATTGTTTAATTTCATCCATTGAAAAAGTCCAAGTTGTATCCTCTAAGAGGAGAAGAGGACCGAGGAAGGAACTTGAAGAAGGTAGTAACCTCCAAGTATCCTATAAGGCCATGTACCGAGATGTTTTAGAGACCAACATCATGGTAAAAAATCTGGAATGTGGAACCATAGGATCAAATGGGAAGGCACCAATGGCTAAAACTAGATTTGACAAAAGGCCATCACGGAATTGTGAACTTAGATTCCAAGTCTCACAATGTTTGGTTCAAATGTGTGAAGGGATACCACTATTGGTACTGTTGGCCTAAAAGTTAAATCTACCTCTCCTGAGTCAGACTGAGTTGTCAATTCTGTGACTGTGTCCGACTGAATCCTGAGTTGTCAATTTCTTTGACGAAGTCGTGACCGTCTACATGTCTAAGACACCATCTCTGAAAGACATGCACAATCAAATCAAGCTTGAAGCTCCAAAAGACACGTTGTTTGGAAAGCTCGCACCAAAACCGGAGAAACTCTTTGAATGCCAACCATCACAGGTATATGGACCATAAGACTGACCTAGAAGCCTTAAAAGCCTTTTTGGTTAAAGTTGGAAAAATACAAATAGGGTTTCTAAGTCCACTCTCTGCCCTGTGGAGAGCTCTTGCTATTTACCAAATATCTCCATATTTTCATGTGTCCTTGCAATAAAAAATGTTCATTATACTTAAATCTAACTAATTGCAGAGAACACTCATGAGCTCTCCACCGTGTCCACATTTTTCACAAAATCTCAAGTTTCCAACACTTGGTGAAAAATGGCTTTTCTGGTCATCTAGGAACTTTCGAGAACACTGTCTCGAAATGTCCGAGCATATACCTTCGGATGATCCACAATGAGTCATTCGGATGTTCCGAACCCCTGAATTCCAAGGTCCTTCAGACGTTCTGAACATAATCCTTTGGACGTTCCAAAGATTGTCCTAACCAGTCAAACTATCCGTTGTAAGGTCAAAATAGCAGTTGTAACACGACCGTTGGGAATCCGACCGTTGCAACCTCGGAAGGTCCGAGACCCATCTTCAGAAGATCCGAAGATAGATCCGTTGGAACTTCTAAGCCTATAAAAGTAAGGCTTTTTGGAGAGGAAATGATTGATGACTTGAGCCTAATTTTTTCATACACTCTTCCAAGCTTCACAACAACTTCAAAAGCTTACAAACCCTATAGTTAAAATACTCTAAGCTTTTAATCTTAATCTAAAATACATTCAAAGCTCTCATAGGCATATCTTGAGCATCTTATGCTCTAAGTTGAATGTGTTAAGTGGAGATTTTCTCTAGGGTCTTAATCCTCATAGGAAAACCTTTATCTACACTAGACCTCCTTGCTACCATCTTGGTTGGACTTCATTGGAGCATTTACATCAAGCCAAGAAGAGGAGGACATTCAAGAACAAGCCCAAGCTACTTCAAGAAACTCAAGGCTAAGTTCTTGGTATATTTCAAAGCACAACTTCTTTCTATTACTTGTGAAATATTGTAAAGGGTTGGTGTAACCCTATTGGCTTTCAAGAGAGGTGTTCTCCTGGTGATTAGGTCGATCTACACCCGTGAAGTAGATCAAGTATTGTAATAGGTTTCTTCTCCACCCGTGAAGGAGAAGGTTAGTGAATTCCTCAAGTGGTGTACTTGAGGCGTGGATGTAGGGAAGGTTGTCGAACAACGTAAAAATCATTGTGTCACAATTCTCCATCTCTTCTCATCTCCTTCACCTTTTTTTGTGCACTTGGTTTACCTCATATCTTATTGCACACATAATTTGCTTAAAGTTAATCTTGCTTGTAAATCATATTTATAATATTAATTGAGCAAATTTGTATTGATTAATCATTAAAGTGCCCAATATTTAAATAGATTTTAAAATTCCCCAATAGTCCTATTCACCCCCTTCTAGGACTATTCTAGAAATTTGGCTACTTTGACGAACAAGTACTATATTTGAAACATGTTTTGGAATCATCAGTATCTTGTTTTTAATTCATGTTCTTCTTTGATTGTTGGATTAATTTTATACAAGATACTTGTCTGTACATGTTGGTATGCACTCTTGTATTGGAATATACTTATCTCATTTCATTTCATATGCCACGTGATTTGTGCATCTTTAGGAAATGAATATAGTGTGTGCATTACCTCATGTATAGGGTGTGTATGGTATTCCTACACAGTATCATTTCATTCCAAGTTCATAAACTTGTGAATTCCATGTGGAATGAAACATGCTCTATGCCCTTAAATGGATTATCTTTGGTGTGACCTATCAAAGGTGCTTGTCTAAATCCATTTATGTACCAACTCTTTAAAGGAATTAGAATATACTTGAAAAAGTGGTAAATGTGTTTATCATATTTTGGGTAATAACATGATAACATGCGTAAGAGCTGTGTGTGTAGTGTCATATTTTTTTTCCCTGTGCTTGATTAATGTATTCAAATCAGGAAGTAATTGTCTGATTAGTGTACTTTGTGTTTCATTCCAATATTCATTAATTCATACATTATGTGGAATGATTCGTGTTCAAAGACACCTTGCCCTTGCTAAAGCCTGGAAATGCCGCATCTCATGATATCAGACACTTGGACAAAATACTTAACTTGGTGAGTTAAATGTGTCCAAGAATCTTATATTAATTTGGGTCCAGAAAAGAGATCCATAAGTGATGGTTTGTGCCTACTTTCAGAAGGGTGAATCAAATTTTCAAATGGCACAAATACGGTGTGAATGTATGTATCATCACTGGCATTAAAAGGTGTATAAGCAAAGATTGAAGAACTATGAACATCAGAAGCGCGAACACACACACAGACATACCCAGTCTTCCTTCATAACCCAGGTTGAAGGATAGAATAGTCGGAGGTACAGACAAGTCAGTACTGTTGGAATTCAAACACTGTTTGAAAGGGGGAAAAAATCACAAAGGGAGACATGTCGGTATATATCGACATATAGACACAGACATGTTGTTGGTCACGACCGGTCGGTGAATCAGAAAGAGTAAGTTAAAAAGGTCTCTTTCTACAAAAACGATAGACATTAAAAAATCATTGTTTTCTCTCCCACTGATGCTCTGCGATTTCCTTTTCTCATCCCATGCCCTAGGTCAGCTGATAGGACCTCCCGAAGCAAAATCTCGCCTGAAAAATAGAGGGTTTCTGTTCTTTTCACCTCCAGTAATTGAGTAATGACAAGGAACAAGTCTGCAATCATTATTGTGTTCTCTGATTCTGAGAGTGATCATGCCACCCAAAAATCTAAGTGGCTTCAAGAAGAATCATCATCTCTCCTAAACACTATAGGACGTTAGGTCAAGATCCTCTCGAGAAAATCTCATAAGAAGAAATCGCCTCCTCCCATAAGGCCAAGAGTATTGACCATTAAGGAACCTACACTTTTGGCTGGAGCCAATGTAGAAAAAGTGAGTGGAAAAGGGGAATTGGGTCGAGAAAGCTGAGGGAGACAACTTGGATAATGGGGAGAAAGACTCTAGGAATGCTAGGATAATTGCTCTACTCATGGAAGAAATCAACAAAACTGAAATCTTAGTTTTGTGCAGGGACAAACTAATATTGATACACGAGAAGTGTACATTAAACCTAGGGCTACAACTCGGGTCAGGTTTTGGCCCGACCCACATGACCTGACCCGAGAAATCATGCGGGTCGGGTTACAATGGTTAGGCTAAAGGGTCGGGTCGGGTTGAGAAAAGAAAAACTCGACCGAAATTCGGGTCGGATTGGGCTGAGGCTTTAAATTTCAACCTGACCTGCCTGAAAAGACCCGACCCGATTTTCATAACTTAATATAAAAGCCTTACCCTCTAACCCTAAGCAGAATTTTCTCTCATTTTCCAATTTCCAGCCCTAGCCGCAGCTTTTTTCCTCCCTTCCCTCCTCGCCTGCGAATCTGAGATTTCTCCTCGTCGTTGTCGTATTTCCTCTTCTTCACCAACATCTCTTCCCAGCCTGACCTTGGTGAGTCTCTCTTTAGCTGGATATATAGTATATAAAACTAGATTTATACCTCATGTATCTTGGGTTTCTCTTGATTTTGGGCATGCAAGATTCTTGACCTGTTCACTGTGTCCTTAATTAAAATCACTTGAAAATAAAATCCTTAATTATCCCATGAGATTTTTCATGCTTGAAAGATATGATTTTTGCCCAAAATTTGATGCAAATCTTGACATTTGTCTCTAAACAGTTGTCACAACGACACTCTCAACAAGGGTTACTCCACTCCCTCTTCCTCTTCTTCTTCATGATCAACCTCCACTCTCCACTCTGCACATGCATGTTCTTAAACACATGAAAACAATGCATGGCAACAACACTATCACCAAGGCTCACCTCTGACCCCTCATCTTCTTGTTTTCTCATACAGAGAATGAATTTGGGGGTGATTTAGTTGCTATTTTGGAGTTACATGGGATTGATTTGAGGGCTTATTGAGGTGATTTTGGTACAAATTAAGGTGTGATTTTCGGACCTGAATAAAGTGTTTTGGGGCGAATTTGAGATGGATTATGGACGACCTGAGGCTAGAGTAGTTTGGATCCTGACAGGATTTCACATTATGACTTTTCATGGTTATGCAGTGTGGTTTGTCATTTCGACTTCCAATGTTATTAACTGATTATATTTTGAATGCACTGCATGTGATTGATTGTAAGGTTGATTATTTAGAAAAAACATTATAAATTGCGATTAATTGGAATTTGGAAGTTTTGTGATGTAATGGTAAATAAACCATGGATCTGCCACTGTTATAAGATACCATTTGAAGCAAAAAGGTGAAGAACTTGATTTTTGTTGTTTACTTTTACAGTGTCTTTACGAAAATAGTGTAATGGCTTTGCATAATGATGATGTTGATGCTGACATTGAAGTAAGATTTCTTTTTCTTTCATTGATAGTTATTTATTATTTAATTCATTTTTCCTAGATTTATTTATGTTATTATCATAGTTGATTAATTATTATGTGTAATGTTTAATTAGGTGTTAGGATCCAATACTCCTCTCACTAATGACAATACCATCATTTCGACTACGGGTGATTGTTCAATTGCCACTAGTGGCAAACCAAAGAAAGGAGGATACCCACTAAAATCACATGTTTGGCAACATTTTATTAAAGACCCTAAAACTAAGGGGGATGATTTAATTGCAATTTGTAAATATTGCTATGGAAGATATAAAGCTACTTATAAAAGTTGAACTAGCACTCTTAGTCGACATTTAACACGATGTACTGTGTATTCGGTGAAAGATAAGAGTCAGAAAGTTCTTACCTTTGGCAGTGTTAAAAAAGAAGATGGTGATGAGGGAGTGGGAGCAAGACTTGTGCCTTATAGTTTTAATATGGAACATGCATGAAGAGAATTGGCCATTATGATAGTTATGTTAGAGCTTCCATTTTCTACTGTTGATCGTGCACCATTTCGAATATTTATGAAATGTATCAATCCTAGATTTCAATTCATCTCTCGTACGACGGTTAGAAGGGAATTTTTAAAAATCTACCATTTGGAAAAACTAAGTTGAAATCATTTCTAAGTACTTCATGCAAGCACATTTCTTTAACATCTGATTTGTGGACTTCTAACAAAACTTTGAGATATTTAAGTGTCACGACGCATTTTGTAGACAAAAGTGGAAGTTACATAAGAAGATCATTAGTTTTTGTATGGTTCCAGCTCCACATACCGGCGTAATTATTGCCAATATGATTGAGAGAAGCTTGGTGGAATATGATATAAAAAAGTTATGCACAATCACACTTGATAATGCAACAAACAACAAGTCAGCCGTGGATAATCTCGTGGACACTCTTTCTTGAAATGGAATTTTGTTACAACGGGGCAAATTCTTTCATGTAAAATGTGTTGCACATGTTGTTAATTTGATTGTGCAAAATGGCTTAAGTGAGATCAAATCATCAGTTGAAGCTATTCACACATGTGTGAAATATGTGCGGTCATCGCAATCTCGTAAGTAAGAGTTGGAGAGTTGTGTCTTGCAAGAAAAAAATTCATCCTCTAAAGGCTTGTGCTTAGATGTGTGTATAAGATGTAATTCAACATATCTTATGCTAGCCTCTGCCTTACTATATGAGAGTGTATTTGTTCATATGAAGACGCAGGATCCTATTTATGCCAAGGATGTTGCTCTAGCATTTGATGATTGGAGGTAGGCTAAGACCATTTCCAAGCTTTTGAGAGTTTTTTATAATGCTACAAAGGTTTTATCGGGGACAGAATATATCACTGGAAATCTTGTTTTTCATGAAGTGTATGAGATTCAAGCTCATTTACTCGAGATGTTGAAGAATGATGATTCGTGTATTTCTTCCATGGCAAAGAAGATGCAGCAAAAATTTGATAAATATTTGAAGAAATGCAACATACTATTTGCTATTGCTCTGGTATTAGATCCCCGTTACAAGTTGGAATATGTAGAATTTATGTATCATGAACTTTATTCATGTTCTGATGCTGATCAATATACTGAAGTACTTCGTAAAGAGATGGTTGCACTTTTCAATGAGTATACTTCTCTCTTCTTCACTGCAAAAACAAGTAGTCACTTATACTTCAAAAGAGATGATAAATGATACTTCAACATATTCTAAGAAAGAACTTCTCCGAAAAACATTTCTTAGAAAGGGTGTTGGAAAGAATAATGTGGACTTGAAGACGGAGCTTGAGCAATATTAGGAAGAAAAAAATTGTCCAGATGATCCTAATTTAGACATTTTGAGCTAGTGGAAAGTTAATAGCTCCAAATTTCCTATACTTTCTACCATGGCTCGAGATATCTTAGCAATTCAAGTATCGACTGTTGCTTCAGAGTTTGCATTTTGTACTACTGAAAGTAGAGTCATCAACCAGTACCGAAGTTCATTGAGTCCTGGAGCCGTGCAGGCATTGGTTTGCACTCAAGATTGGCTAAGAGATGCCATAAGTGACGATGTCGTGGAGGGAGAACCTGAAGTTTATAATCATGAAGACGATACTGATAGGATTGAATCAGGTAATGACAGTTATTTCTATCTATTTAGTATTTATTTCATTTTGTTATTAAATTGTTACAATCTAATATTACTCTTGACCTTTTTTAAGGTGTCACTGAAGTTGAAGAAAATGAGATGTGATTGGTGATAAATGGTACTTTTCTTAAATATTTTCTCCTTATGAATAAATTATTTCTGATTTTCAACCATCTCTTCATGTAATTTTGCCTCTGAGTCAGTTTCTCATTGTAATGTTCCTACTACGGGTGTTGAATCTCTCACTTCTTACTGGGAGAGGGATCTTTAGCTACTTTTCATTCATAACTTTTATTTCTGTAGTACTTCATTAAAATAAAAGGGTACCAGGTATGGATTAAGCTGGACTCTTAATGATTCTTAATTATATCTATTGTTTCTCAATGGACACCTATCTCTCACATTTATATGAATTCTATTCAAATGGTTCTCAACCAGAGTTCCTAGCTAATGTTCAATTCTCTAGTAGAAATTAAATATGGTTTTCTTTTCATGTGCACAACAAATCTGCCCTATGAATAATGATAATTTTCTGTCAATTTGATGTCATGAATATGCATATTTCACTAACTAATTTATTATTTACAGATCTGGTTGCTGACTTGGTGAAGTGGAGAAGATTGGTTGCTAACTTGAATCCATGGATGAAAATTATAGTTGTCCTCTTTTATTTTGTATCCAAATTATTATTGAATTTTCATTTTGAAAGTAGGTGGAAGTAAGTGACAAGAAATGATGACTGTATATTTTTTTAACTTGCATGATTCAAACTGTGAAACCCCTACCTACCAATGTGGGAAGAGTCCCATATCGGTAGTGGAGGGGAAAAAGATGGGGGATTTAAGTGGCCAAGCCCCCTTGACCATGTGAGACGCGTTTTGGGTCGGGCCAGGTGGGCCCGGGCCCAAAAAACAAAACCGTACGGGTTTGAGCTGTGTGCGAGGCCCAAAGCGGACAATATCTTACTGAGTCAAGCCCTAAGCCCTGTATTCGGGTCGGGTCGTTACAAATGGTATCAGAGCCGAGGTTCTACACTCGGACTGTGTG
The DNA here is from genome assembly GCA_013350335.1 of Chimonanthus salicifolius. Taxonomy (NCBI): domain Eukaryota; kingdom Viridiplantae; phylum Streptophyta; class Magnoliopsida; order Laurales; family Calycanthaceae; genus Chimonanthus; species Chimonanthus salicifolius. Next base: position 39,863,312 of record CM023537.1, on the reverse strand, counting down.
GGCCTATCATCCTTCCCTAGAGTTGTTGAGCTAGACCGGAGCCTAGCCGGGGACGGCTCGAGGCTTTAGGGGGGGTGATTGTGAAACCCCTACCTACCAATGTGGGAAGAGTCCCACATCGGTGGTGGAGGGGAAAAAGATGGGGGATTTAAGTGGCCAAGCCCCCTTGACCATGTGAGACGCGTTTTGGGTCGGGCCAGGTGGGCCCAGGCCCAAAAAACAAAACCGCGCGGGTTTGAGTGTGTGCGAGGTCCAAAGCGGACAATATCTTACTGAGTCAAGCCCTAAGCCCTGTATTCGGGTCGGGTCGTTACACAAACAATGGACAATTTTTTTAACTTGCTTGATTCATACAATGGACAAAATTCTATTAAATCTTATTCAATCTTTCGATTTTTAAAAATTTTCAAACAATGGACAATTTAATTTAGTTTGATTTTTAAAACAATGGTTTCATGTGTCCCGCAGTCCACCCTTGTTTTCATTTTTTTTACATTTTTTAACCCAAGGATAAATGAAGCAAGTAAGCATATTACTGCAAAAATCAGTGAAAGACGTGTTGTGAGTCAGGTAGGCTCGGGTCGGGTTGGATCGGGTCTGGTTAAGGGTATTACAATCTCGGGTCGGGCTCAATAAATCGGGTTTTTGATTCGGGTCGGGTCCGGTCGGGTTCAATGTGGTGTGAGTCGGGTTAGGGCTGGGTTTATTAAAACCCAGCCTGCCCGACCCTAGTTGCAACCTAATTAAATGAAAAGGGAAAACCATGAGTTTGAGTAAAACCTAGTCAAGTAGTAAATGCGAAGAAGCATGAGGGAGTGCTTAAAAATTGATGTTTGCCTACTAATCTTTGTCAACTGAATGACAAAAGGGAGGAGAATTAGTAGAAGCTAGAAGACATCAAAACCAATGGACATATGGAGAATGTCTATGGTTGGAGTTTGAGAGATCAAACTCAAAGAAGATTGGGGGAGAAATCTTCTCAACATGGATAGCTTGGATAAGTTATGGGGAGTGTTGGTCATTAGGAAATCAGAAAGTATGGGGGAGTTTGAAGGGTAATCTTATTTAGTCCATAAATGAATATTTATATTTTGGGACTAACCCCTCTAATGATTTTCTAGTGTTGCTTGCCTATGTACTTGAATAGGAAAATGAAATGAGGCAAGTTGAACAAGAATATGCGAAGACCATAGTCTTATTTTCCATTTGAATATGTACATGTAATCAATGCAATATTTTATATTCAAATGTGTTGTAATAAGGGTGAGATTTTAAATAGGTTAGCTTTTAGGTTTTGTCATGAAATTGACAAAGGGGGAGATTGTTAGTGCCTAGGCTTGGCCAAGAACCTAAGTTTGTCTTCCATGACTCGGAAAGAAGCACTTGCTGGAAGCTTGATGACCTAAGATGATCAAGAGTTAATATCATGCTCCTCCGGATTGAAGCTCATCATTATGGAAATCACAGAACATGTATTATGTCCATAAATGACTTTAGGTGGTGCCTACACCTTAGAGAGGACCTTCCGTAGGCTTAGAAGAACAAATGGTTAAATCATAAAAAAGCTTAGTGAGGATGTTTGACAGTGAAATGGAAGTAAACTTGGAAATATGAATTATGTTCACAGTCAACACGACCAGTCTATCTCACCAACCCCTCGTTGTAGTCAGGATTGACCCATCGTGGTCAAAGACTGGTTGGCCCGAATGACATAGGTTTTGGAACATTGAACTGTCATTCTGGGTATGCCTTTGATCGAAAGTCTCGTATGCACCGACCCCTTGGTGAAAGACTAAAACAATCCCTCGTGGTCAACGACTCCTCGATCAAAGATCTTGAGTTTTGAAACTTCGAACTCATGTGGACTCTCGAAGAAACAGATATATCGGCAATCAAAGACAGATCGAGAGTACCAGGACCGACCCCTCGGTAATGGGCGACAGGTCGTTCTGGGTAACAAGTTTCTAAGTTGAAATTACCGTGAAACATGTTTTGACCCAGAACGAGCCTCTCGTATGGACAGACCCCTCGGTACCTTAAGTGTCGACCCATAGGCGACAAACGACATGTCGACTGAGAAAGAATATTACTATTGGGAGTGCACTTAATGCATAATGGTCGGAATTGTAACGGTAAAATTTCTAGTCGCCGACCCCTCGGTGCGACCTACTTATCGGTACATTACCGTTGCTACAACTTGTTGCCTTCGCTATATAAACCAACCTTTATGCAACCAGTGGTATCCTTCGGACGGATCAGTTGGACCCTCATCTTTATCAGTGATCTTAATAAGGGCCAACAGAAAGATCACTCTCTCTCTCTCTCGTGCTTACACTAGGGGAATGAAATACAGCCAATCAAATGGATTGAGGTATGAGAGAAAGAGGAATGATGAAAACTCATAAACAACTAATCTGAGGATTGAGTTTGAAAGTGAGAGGGAGAGAACCGTAAACTAGAAAACCTTTGGTAGAACTAGTTTTTTGGACACCCTAGACCGCGATTGATAAACGACAGCTACAAGGGGGAGAGTCGGCATAAATGGGTGGGATCTTGAAGAAGCACACATCAGAAGAAAGAGCTTCAAAGACAAGTGCTTCTTGGTTTTAATTTCATTTAAAACCATTGTTCTGAAATGGATTAAGGGGAGGAACCCCGGAACCACTATAAAAAATTCTAGAGCGGTGTCTCTGGCACAGACGTGGGTGGAACTCTTGGCCAAATGGATAGGTGGAATTCATATTCGATAGTGTTGGGTGAAATTTCCAGTCGATTGAGTGATGTGGAATTCCTACTCTAATTGTGATGGGGCAAGTCCCCACTTAGTGGATTTTGGAGATAGCTCAAGGTTGAGCGAGTCCTAATAGTGGATGTAGGCTGGCTAACCGAACTACTTTAAAATTGGTCTTATGTTATTTGATCTATGTGTGTTTGTATTTACTATTTAAGAACTCTTCTCAACACACAATACTTTACATACTGATTATCTGATTTTACACATTGTACACAAGAATCGATAATCAAACTGTATGTAAATGGTCATAATTTTAGTGTGATCGCTTAATGAAATTATCACACTAAATAAATCTCTTGATGAATGTTTCGCTGCACTTTAAACATTTAAGAAATTTGTAAACATCATAGAAAATGGGATTGACGTAATCACCCCCCTCTAGGGTTAATCACGATGTTCTAGCACATTGAAAATGTGAACTTTCAAGTGATTAATTGTGTGATTATTAGCCATTAATGATAATTTGTGATCCGTTGATATGAAAGATTACAGAGTGGGCTTTGTGAAGAGTCCAAGTTTGACTCAATCCGAGTTCGAAAGCTTCTCGATCCGACTCGCTTTAGTGTGAGTGGCAAAGTTGTAAATATCTAAACTTTCTCCGGTTGTGACCCTAAAGCTATTTTCAATTGGAAAACCCCTCATTTGAGGTATTTAAATTCTCAAACTTCACATGTTCTCTAAGTTTTAAATTCTCAGTCCAATTTTTTTTTTTTGTTTTGTCCTTTTTATTTTTGGAAGTGTAGTTTCTCAGTTCTAGGAGGGATCTCTAATTTATAAAATCTTAATTTTGAAGTATTTAGGAGAGTCAAAATACCCTGAAGCTTCAGAATATTTTTATTAGAAAAATTTACTCGACCTAATTGTGAAGTCAGAATTTCCCCAATAGAATATTTAAAATTATGAAAATCTGTCAAAACTATGATTTTTGTCTAAATCATCGAGTATTTGACGTGTTTTTCTCTCCAGATTTTTATGGCCTTCCTAGTTTTCAACACCTAACTTATCGGACCGGTTAAATTAAGTCAGTGGAACCTCGATAATACCCGTTGAGAAGGAGTTGTGTTTTAAAGTAAATATATATAATAATAATAATAATAATAATAATAAAATAAAATATCACCACCTATGGCTTTATGACATAGGTGGCGTGGGAGCTTTCCCATCCGCCCAACGCCTACTGGCGCTTTATTTAAAAAGCTAGAGGAGTGGAGAGGAACTAAGGAAGAAAAAAAAAACACAAAACCCTCATCTCTCTCTGTCAATCGTCCTTACCTCTTTTCTTTCCTTCTCTCTTTTCCTTTTTTCGTCTTTGGGTTCTTGCTCTTCCAACGGTTTGCACTTTTCCCGCATTTCTTCTGGATTTCCAAACAGGGCCAAAACTCGGCAGGTTTTCGTGTGTAAGGTATCAAAACTCTTCCTTTCCCAATTTTATTAACTCTAGGAAGATTTTAAGTAAAAATAGTTGAGTTTCGGGCTCCAAAAAAAAAATCTAATTTTTAGAAATATAAGGAAAATGGTCTTCTCTTTATCCTTGGGTTACACCCCTAAAATCGTTTTTGGTTTGTGTCAAAGCCTTGATTTTTTTTTTCTTTAAGTTAAAAAGGGGAAAATATTAACCCCACGTGGCTTTTGTGTGTTTATTTTCTTGCATTGGGTGTTAAAACTCTTGCAATGTACCCTTTGGGCTAGACTCGTCATTTGTAGCGATTTCGGTCGCTCGGTGACATCATCTGTAGTGATTTCGATTGCTCGATGGTGCATGAGTCGGGCATTGAGTATTTTATTTACTTTTCTACACTGTACTCTTTGGCCAAAATTCTCCATCTGTAGCGATTTTGGTCGTTCGGTGGGACATCTGAGGTGGCTATAGTCGCTTGGTGGTAACAAATTAGGCACTGAGTAATTTATTTACTTACAGTATTGTACCCTCTGAGCAAACTCTCAATACTTTGCAGGTACTGGAAACATACGAGACTGGGCACTGAGTACTTTCCATTTTCTATTTACTGCGTGTTTTGGATTGCTAACTTTACTAACATCATTATGTGAAGTAGTAAGAGCTTAGTGGACTCACAAACATCACCCTATTTTCATGAGGAAAATTAATTACTGGGTTTTTGAAAATATTTAGAGTGTGTGTGAGTTTGAAATATAAATTTACGGGTTTTCAATAATTTTACAGATTTCACGTGAAAACTAGCTGGAGTAGGTGAGGAGACTCAACCTATGGTTTGTTCTGTGTTTTGAATGAAAACCATCAAGCTTAGGGCGTAGTGGGACCTATGGATATTAAGTAGATGGAAAAGACTAAGTGAAACCAGAAAGCGAGACTAGATATTGCTTACCTATTAGAACGTAAGCAAACAAAGGTGTCAGGGACCTGAGGCCTAGTAGTCTAAAATGTAGAATGGGACCCATGTTAACATCTAAAGGTTGATAGGTTTTGTGAATAGGCTGAAGGCACGAGTCGTTAGTAACCTATTCTACAAGTTTATATTTGTGCATGTGAATTGTTATGATAAACTTAGTGGATTAGAAAATGCCTGTCACGCTCCACCCCTTGTGGGTCCGGAAAACGTGAATAATTTTTTTTATTTTTATAATCTCCAATCACTTCACAATTCATGGGTTGGATCCTCAAGTTAAACAAATAACCCCTTAACAAAAAGTCACATGTGCTCTTCATACGTGTATTCACATGTTTACGATAGTCCCCATAACCAATAATATTCATACAAAACATAACATTTATTTATCAAAGTAAAACATGAAAGTGTAATAATTTGTACATGCTTAGACTTAAAATGTAAGGTCTTGGAATTTTGGAATTAATATAAATGTGAATATTAATTATTTTAATGATGGAAATTAGAAAATTGGTGGAGTAAATGGTAAATGGGCCAAAATTGGATAAAGGCCCAAGTGTGGCCCAATAGACTATGGTTTGGATTTAAATTTATTTAAATGGGTCAAGAATGGTCAAATTGGGCCCAATAGTCATTTGGGACCCAATGGATCAAGGTAATGTAAGCCTAAGGTAAATGGGTAAGATAAAAATGTAATTGGGCCATGGGCCCAATGGTGATCCAATTAGAATGAGTTGAATGGGTCTAAATCACCTAAGTTAATTTGAAGTTGACCAAGGTGACATGGTCCAATGGGACCCACCTCCACCTCATCAAGTGAGGTGGCGTGTGGGCCAATGATTGGTGGGGCCAGCCACCATGGTTGACTTGGTCAACCATGGGTGGAATAATGGGAATTAGATTAAATAAAAATGAATTAACCTAAGTTAATTACCAAATTAATTAAATACTTAAATTATTAAATTGGTGGCTAAATTGGTCAAATGGGAGACCAAGCTACCCCACCTCAAAGGCAAGACACGTTGGGCTTGGTGGTGGTTTAGATAACCACCACCATAAAGAGATTAAAATATCTTAAAATATCTTTGGTTGGTGAAAAATTAATGTAAAGTGAAAATGAGGTCATCAAATGGGGATAAGTTTGATTTTTTTTCTTTCTCATGTTCATTTTCACTAACTCCATCCCTCCCACTCCTCCATTGACGTCCCATGTCCAAGTGAAGGAAAAAAAAAAAGGAGAAGAGAAGAAGGAAATTAAGAAAAGGAAGCTAAGAAGAGAAGAAAAATTCAAAACAAAAGGCCACCACTTCAAGATTAAAGGTTGAGATCTTCTTTCCCATCATCTCCTCCTTTCCCTCCCTCAAGTAAACCCTACCTTGGCCAATTCTAAGCTTGGAGGTTTCCACCATTGATCAAGCATCTTGACCTACCAAAGTTTCAAAGGAAGGAGAAAGGAGGCTAAGGAAGCCGACGGGAGCGGCGGAAATCGGAGGAGACGACGGATTGTGAGTATTTCTTAAACAAGAAATTTTGGATTTTTAGGGTTTGAGATTTGGGATTTATTTTGTAAATTTAATGGTGGCCTATTGATTTTATGCTATGGATTTTAAATCCATCAATTTGAAAGATGGAAAGTGGAGGAAACCCTAATGGATAAATTAGGGTTAGCTTAAGGAAAAATAAATGGATTAAAGAATGCAATGTAATTAAATTATTAAGCATGGAGAATGTTTATAATTTTTAAGGTTGTAAATAATTGAATGTGATGAATTTTGTAAAGAGGGTTTAAATGAGAGAATCATAGGAGATGGAAGATAATTTTAATGACCTTAAAAAAAAAAAAAATGGTTTAGGGTTTTAAGTGCTTAATGATTAAATGTAGGTGTTGTATGATATTTTTTTAGGGTTTTAAGGAATGGAGGTTATGGAAGGTAGTTTGGACATTTTTAATGGAATGTTAGGGTTTTGTGAGAATGGAATCCATGAATAAATGTAAATGTGTTATGGTCAAAAAGGGCACCCATGGATGATGGATCATGAACCATGGGTTCGGCCATGGTGTATGGCCGAACCCTATGGTGATCAAATGGTGAAATGGTGGAATGATGATGTATGTGAAGTAATGGAAAAATGAGTGGGTAATGGACTCATTGTAGTTAAATGCATAAGGTAAACCCCATGGGAATAATTGATGAATTGGGTATTTTGAACCCATGATCCATTGGTTGGTCAAAGTATGGGTTAACTTAGTATTATACATATGTTTAATTAATGAGGATTTAAGTTAAGAAGAAGGGCTAATTCTAATGATGTTAGGTCATAATTAAATGGGTCATTAATGGATTGAGTTAATGATCAGTTTTGGGCTTAAGTAGGCATGAATTAATGAAAAATTGTTTATGTGAAGGGTAGTGGCAAAAATGGTAAATATGGGCTAAAATGAAGAAACCCACTAAGTTATGATTTATGGGCTTGGAAATGATTAAAACTTGGATTGATTTGGTAATGTAATAAGGTATTGGATATCGCGAGCGGTACGCGTGTCGGTAGCCGGACTATCGGACAAAAACGAAAGAGAAGAACGCGAGCCGGTATTCGGTAGGATTCCTACCTATTTGTAAGCCATGGATGTGTGATGGTATTTTTGTCATATTTTATTGATTAGTATTTATCTTATGATGGGTTTTTACAATATGGATGCTATGTTTAAGATGGATTTTATTTAATGGCTATGAACTATGATTAAGGTTATGCATTATAAATTAAGGCTATGTATGATATCTTAAGGTTATGAGTTATAAATAGTACATAGCATAATGCATTACATCTCATGCATGGCATGGGCGGAAAAAAGAAAAAACAAACCGGAGTCCATGCTCCGTCGGGGCGACCGAGAACAGGCATGGGGACACCTTGACGAGGCTTTGCCGTCAAGGGGGATATTTTGCGGTTGGACATATCTTGACGAGGTTTTTCCGTCAAGAGGGATATGACAGTATATGGCAGGAATGATGGGTGGGATTCATAACATTGACACCCATGGCATATCATTTACTTATATTTCAGTATATGGTGGTTTATAGTTTTCACTGTGTTATTATCTGTATGTGGTTATTACTAACCCATGTGCTAGCCCTACTCGGAATCCTACTGGGCGCGTTGTTCTAACGCCCTACTTCTACCCTAGCTGACGATGCAGGAGATGGCGGACCGGAAGGGCGAGACGGAAGCCAAGCTTAGGAGCTTGGGGAGGCGGATTAATTATTTTGTTTTACTTCATTTTGGAAAAGATGTATTTGTATAGTTAGCTTGTCGGAAATGTAATAATTTAGGTAGTTTGCTATGTTTAGGTATTATTTTGGATAATACAGTATAATGGCATTTTCGTAATTAATTGGGTATTTCTTCCCTGCTATCAGAAGAACTGGTAGGATAGTTCTATGATCATCCGCACTTATTTTTATGTTCCGTGAGCTTACCTGCTACGCGTGAACCGTACTCGTGGACTTATGTTCCACGTACGCGTAGGGTTGGCCAGTTAAGAGCCGGGCTTTAGAAGCTCGGAACTTAACTCGCGTCGTGACGTCCGCGCCCTTTGTCACTTTTATTTAAAAAAAAAAAAAAAAAGTACTCTGATTTTACGGTGAAAAGGGGCGGGCGTTACATAAAATGCCACATGCGGCATTAAGATTAAGTGTACATCATTAGCATTAAAGTAAATATAATAAACATATTTCCCATTAGCGGGAAATATGATCGACTGCATATGTTCCCTCAACCTAAGACAACAGTGGAGGTTCCTCTTCCTCATGTGCTAAACCTGCAATGTAAGGGACGTGAGCTCCTAGCCCAGTGAAAAGAGCTCACAAAATATATTTACATAGTAACACATGTTAGATGATAAAACAATGGAGTTAAATTCTCAAAATCATAATGGTTTACTATTATCATCAATATTATGAGTCATCCTAACCAAAATCATAAATGGTCTACTATTACCAAATAACCATATTTACCACTTCCTGCCATTTCACTTTCACACATATTCAACTGAAGCACTAAACATGCTTCATGGGCACAACAAAGTCCCAATTGCATTAAGTCGTGACACGATCAAAATGCAACATCTTGCAAGAGCTATACGACACCAAAGGTCTGACACCAATGGTCAATAATATCCCAATGGCTAAATGTGTGAAGGTAGTATTCCCAATAACAATTTTTCCATACCAGGAAAATAATTTTATAACCACTTACCATGTTTTCACATTCTTTCGTGTGTGCCCTTTTACTTAGGGTCTACATTGAGTGTACTATCAATTTCTAAAATTACGGCTTTCAAGGCCCAAATATAAATGTCTTGCAAAAACAGATATCACAATATACCACATATATAATTCGAATTGACTACTGATGTTCATGCGCCTTTGTCTAATTCCATTATCCCCTCAACCTCTAGATACGTAAATGGGTCCATACAATATTTAGAGACTACTAAACCTCGACTCCCTGACATAGTTTCATGTTTCCGTTCTAATAGTTAGAACAATTATCCATCCCTTGCATGGAAGCGGTGTCAAGTCTTGCGTTTTGGTCCATTTAGTATTTTCCATCTGTATAGTAACTATGGGTTCATTGTCTTAGAGTCTAAGTTTGTCAAACCAAATGCCATAACCAAAAATTCATAGAGACCATACTACATTCGAAAAACAATTTTGGGAATATCCTTTTCCTTAATCCGCAACTGATGATATCCCGAGCTCAAGTCGATTTTGGAGAAACACTTTGATCCTCTCAAATCAAACAGATCATCTATTCTAGGCAATAGATGATTTAACCGTTGGTAATCTACACACATTCTCATAAATCCATCTTCCTTTTCACAAATAGAGTTGGTACGCCCCAAGGCAAATTTCTCAATCGGAAAAAACCATGTTTAAGAAGCTCATCAACCTGTGTAGCTAATTTCTTTTGTTCTTCCGGTGCTATCCTACAGGGTGCCATGGAAATAGGAGATGTCCGTAGCTATAGATCAATAACAAATTCTATCTCTCAACGTGGAGGTAGCCCAACAAGCTGGTCTAGAAACATGTCCATATACTCACACACCACCCAAGGTATATCAGATTCTACGCCTCCCACATCATCCCATCACATACTAGCTACCACACTACCCGGATATGCCCTTAGGACAAAAACTTTACTTCTCATTTTATCATAGGGTATCAATTTCTCTAAAAACCGCGCTTTGGTCGAAGAGGCCCCATAGATTTTCCTCCGAGAATAATCTACCAAAATTTGGCATACAGCTAGCCAGTCCATGCCTAAGATGATATCAAAGTTTGTCATTTCCAAAACAAGAAAATCGTATGACAGATCTATACCACAGATTATCAAAATGCATGGCTCACACTTTTGATTTTCTAACGCCTTCTTACCCAAAGGTGAGACTACCATAAAAGGCTTACTCACAGCTACCTATTTTAATTCCAACTTATCACAGCAAGATTTATAGATGAAAGAATAAGAAGCTCCAGTATCAAATAGTATTCGAGCCATAAAACTATAAGAGATAGTGTACCTTCCATCACGACATTCTCCATCGTCTTTTCCATATGAGTCCCGATTGTGTAGACCCTCCATCGAGTAGTCTGAGGACATTCCTATTTGCAGAGATCCTCTGCCATAGGTGGGTTGCGTGAAAGACTGAGCCGGCCTCACATTCTGCAGAGATCCTGCAATGGTACCCCCACTGCTAATATGGGGAGAATCCTTGATGTAATTTCCCATCTGTTTGCTGTGAAAGCACAATTTTTCACCTCTCCTAGGTGTCGGGCAGTTTCTTACTGTGTGACCAGGATGGTTACAGGAATAACATACCAATTGTCTGGAGCCTGCATTGCTCGTCTATCCTGCTGAAGGCTAACTCTTTCTAAAGAAAGGCCTCTTGTGATTGAACTTGGCCTTCTTGTTGGAAGGTGGCTTCTGAAAACCTTCAGTGTTCCGGTTGTTGGTGTCAATAGCCTCAACCAAAGAAGCTTGCTCGATCACTTCCTCTAGGTTGACAAATCTCTGGACGGTGTCATTATTAAAATGCAACGTTTTCTCCTCTTCATTCTCCATGGTCAAGGGATCTGTACCTCCTAAAAGTGTGGAGGGTTTAGTCACCTAAATTTCTTTAAAGCTGTATTGGCTCTCTCTTCCTGAAACCTAGCAGGGGGTCGTTGCATATCTTCAGCAATTCTCTAGAATGGTTCCATTGCTATGCGTACAGCCTCATATGGCATGTCATGACTGGCGCAGGGTTGAGGGCATGTCCTCCTTCATTGGCCCCTAGAATTTCTGAATGGTCTTGACATTTTCCTGTCATTCACATCCGTAAATATCAATATCATTTGAAAATGCCTATCAAGACATACAATATGGGTTGTAATTTATCGTAAACACACATAACACGATATTTCATATATTCACATTTTATACCTACTTTTATTTATTTACATAAAGTGGGGTCTTTTGATATTCCCCATACAGGTACAAAACGACATATACACATTTATAGAATATTTATATATTTACAATTTTCTCCCCATCCCTGCCCCCTTTTTTCTCTCTTATTTAATCATCCGTGGATGATTCTGCATCATAGTTGGTGTTTATTATGTTAGGGCACCGATCCTCTAAATGATCATATCCTCCATAGATCTGCAAAGAATGGCTTCATTACCCCCAAGAAATGGACAACTCCCTTCCTTTTGGCCATTGTATCCACAAATTGGGCATACCACATTAATGGAGTAAGGACAATCATACATTGAATGTCCCCATTGGTGACACAATGCACAAAGGTATTGTCTTACTAAATAGGTAGGTGGAGTGGCAGGTGTGTAATAAGGTGGTGGGGGAGGTTGCTCCTCAGAAGATGAAATCTCTATAGTTCCCACCGGTACTTGCTCACGTATCCCCCCTTGAACGCTAGAGTCACTAGTGGAAGAATCCAGTGCTATCGGGTTTCTCTGTGTACCCTTCTCCCCTATTTGACTTAAAGCCCTATTGTTTGACCTATCTGCCCAAAACAATTTATCATAAAACAATAAATGATAATGTCAGCACAACATAATAGGATTGTACTCTAATCTAACAATTTTCAATCTCAATATAGGCTTCTAAGCATATATTACCCTTCAGAGTCCGAGAGCTTGAACAAAAGCTTTGATACCAAGCTGTCACATCCCACCCCTTGTGGGTCTGGAAAACGTGATTAATTTTTTTTTTTTTTTATAATCTCCAATCACTTCACAATTCATGGGCTGGATCCTCAAGTTAAACAAATAAGCCCCTTTACAAAAAGTCACACGTGCTCTTCATACGTGTATTCACATGTTTACCATAATCCCCATAACCAATAATATTCATACAAAGCATAATATTTATTTCTCAGAGTAACACATGAAAGTGTGATAGTTTGTACATTCTTAGACTTAAAATGCCACAAATGGCAATAAGATTAAGAGTACATCATTAGCATGAAAATAAATATAATAAACATATTTTCCATCGGCGGGAAATATGATCGACTACATAGGCTCCCTCATCCTAAGACAACAGTGGAGGTTCTTCCTCTTTAGGTGCTAAACCTACAATGTAAGGGACGTGAGCTCCTAGCCCAATGAAGAAAGCTCACAAAATATCTTCACATAATAACACTTGTTATATAATAAAACACTGCAGTTAAATTCTCAAAATCATAATGGTTTACTATTATCATCAATACTATGAGTCATCCTTACCAAAATCATAAATGGTCTACTATTGCCAAATAATCATATTTACTAATTCTTGCCATTTCACTTTCACACATATTCAACTGAAGCATTAAAGTCTCGACACGATCAAAATGTAGCATCTTGCAAGAGTTATACGACACCAACGATCCGATACTAGCGGTCAATAATAGCCCAACGGCTAAATGTGTGAAGGCAGTATTCCCAATAACAATTTTTCCACACCAAGAAAATAATTTTATAACCACTTACCATATTTTCACATTCTTTCATGTGTGCCGTCTTACTTAGGGTCTACACTGAGTTTCCAAAATTACGGTTTCAAGACCCAAATATAAATGTCCTGCAAAAACAGATATCAAAATACACCTGTCATGCACTGACCTAAAACATAGGCACGTGACGCGGAATGTATTTACTTTTTTGAATAACACACGTGGTAAATACACGTGTACTCACAATTCAATCATCGAGATCATAAACAAACTTAAATACCATTATTATCTCAAAGGGGATATAAATTCTATACCATAAATGGTATCAAACATTGTAGAATTTATTACAACCAAATTCAGAATGAATAAAATAGTATAAACAACATCACCAACTCAAATCAAATAACTAAAGCAATTAACTCAATGTGTAGGACGTATCAAGCAACATGATAAACTAAGCATTTCCTCAAAGTCCTTCGTGTAACACCCCGGATTTCAGGTTATCAATATATATGAATTTACCCATTTAATTTGTGAATTAAAATGATAAAGACCTTAGATGGGTAAGGTGTTGGGTCAATTGCCCAATTAAGACCCAACGGGTTATGGTATAAGGTTCAATTTAAAGTAAATGGGTAAGATGCATTCAATTGGCTCAAGGTTGCTATTTGGGTCAAAATGTCCAATTGGGACCCAATGGGTCGTGGTTGACTTAGTTGACCACCAAGTGAGTTCAAGCCTAATTAAATGGGGTTGAATTAAAATGGGAATGCAATCAAGTGAGTGAGTTGATCTTAAAGTGATGAGTTAAGTGAGTTGAGTTGATTTGAATTAAATTATATGAGTTGGGTGAGTTGGAATGAGAGTTTCATCTCATGGATGAAACCCCCACTTGAATCAATGGGAGGTGGACCGTTGGGTGGGGGTTACACAAACCAACTCAAGACAAGACCGTTGGGCTCATGGGAGTTTCATCTCATGGATGAAACCCCCACTTGAATCAATGGGAGGTGGATCGTTGGGTGGGGTTTACACAATCCAACTCAAGACAAGACCGTTGGGCTCATGGGAGTTTCACCCCATGGATGAAACCCCCAAATGGTCATTAATGAGAGAGGACGGTTTTGGAGTGGTTACCCAATGCAAACAAGGCTACACCGTTGGAGCCTTGGAGTTTCATCTCATGGATGAAACCCCCAAGTGGAGTTTTAGTGAGGGAAGTTAAGGAAAATAGGAGTTACACAGGGGCTTTACCAAAAGGCATCATCTTTGGCCGACCACCCCAGTGGAACAAAACAAGATTGGTTTCCATACACTCTCTCCCTCAAGCACTCTCTTGGCCGACCACTCACAAGGGCAAAGGAGAAAAGGACTTAGAGTTTACATCCCAAACTCCTCTCCCTCTCACACAAGGCCGAACTCTCCCTCTTTCTCAAATCACAATCTCGGCCAAAGAAATAAGAAGGAAGGAGGAAAAGGCTAAGGAAAGAAAGGATTGAAAGAACAAGTCAGAGCGAAAGAAACCGGAGGAGTCGCAGAACCGGTTGGTATTTTGATAAATTTTGTTTAAAGTAAGGAACTATAGGGTTCGTTCATAGTGCATGGCCGAACACCATGGAAGAAAATTGGGGGATGATTATGGTATTTTAATGGAAAGGAAGAACCATATGGCCGAACCCCATGAAAGAACATTGGTTATTTTTAAATGGAGTTTGAAGGGTAAAAATCATAAGTTTATGTGTATGATGTTAAAAGGTTTTTAAAGAGCTTAAATGGAGATATGTATGAGAATCCCATCAAAGGATTATAAGCTTGGATAAATGATTGTTAAGAGAAGATTATGAACCATAGGGTTCGGCCACAGTGTATGGCCGAACCCCATGGAAGGTTATTAATAATTTTGAAAAGGATGAAAACCATGGAAGGTTATTAATAATTTTGAAAAGGATGAAAACCATGGAAGGTTACTAATAATTTTGAAAAGGATGAAAACCATGGAGGGTTATAATATTTTAAAAGGATTTAAACTGGAAGTATTGTTAAAGACATTAGCTATGAATAAAGAATGGAAAAGAAGGGCACAATTCCAAATATGGCCGAACCCCACCAAGTAATATTTATGGATTTAGGGTTTTCTTAGATATTGAATTATGTGGATTGTTTAATATTTTAATGGGCTTCAAAACATGAAAATGGTAGATGCATGTTAAGGATTTTTAAAGGACTTTAAAAGGAGGAATACTAATCATTTTACATGGTGTTAAAATGATATTTGGTGAAAGAACCATGAATCATCATCAATAATCACAATATACGATAAACATCATTAGTAGCAATAAGCACATTTCATAATAGTGCATCATGTCTAGGCACATAAGTGGGTTCATTAAGTCTGATTCTTGAAACCACTAATTGCACTAGATCCTCTTAACTTGATTTACTCCTACTGCAATGTTAAGTCTCCTCACTGAAAATGTGGGGTATCGTAGTATCTGTCAAATACACAACAAAGAAATACCATGAATCATATAGTCAAACAAAATACACAAATATATATAATACATCATACACTCATACTATTTCAAATCATTCTGTCATATTTTCAAGAAAAACTCCAAGGGAAATGGATATGAGTTTCCTAAATGGGTTACTATCCATTTTAATTACAATAATCTATCAATACAAATAGGTGCTCAGGCCACTACACATATTGTCTTCTGGAAATGACCATGGAGATATATTGACTTAGGTCTAGAGATATAAGATGCTCAGGCCACTACTCGTATATTGAGTTAGGCCTATAGATATAGGATGCTCAGGCCACTACTTTATAATGAATTAGGCCTAGAGATCATTCAGTGCTCGAACCCTTCATTTATACCGAGTGGCAAAGTTAATCGCTCAGCTACTGATAGCTACCGGGCTGCGTTTCCGCTGCGCTATAGATAGTGAGTATCAACCTGGAAGTGAATACATAATATATGTTTACATAATAATACAAATGAAAGGATTAGTATCAATTTTTTTTTTTAAATTTAATGGCCTTCAAGATAAATTACTAAAACAATTAATATTCCAGTTTTAAAAATTTATAAAACAAACCAATCTTCTCATTTTAAATAAACTCATAATATTTTCATAGACCAAAATCAATAAAATATTTTAATTTAAAATATATATGTATATATATATATACATACATATATATATATATATATATATACATATACACATGTATATGTATATATACATACATATATATATATATATATGTGTGTGTGTGTGTGTGTGTGTGTGTGTGTATGTATATATATGTATATATGTATATATATATATATATATATATATATATATATATATATATATATATATATGTATGTATATGTATGTATATGTATGTATATGTATCTATATATGTATGTATATGTATGTATATGTATATATATATGTATGTATATGTATGTATATGTATATATATATATGTATATATATGTATATGTGTATATGTATATATGTATATATGTATATGTGTATATGTATATATGTATCTCTGTATATGTATATGTATATATGTATGTATGTAAATATGTATATATATATGTATATATGTGTATATGTATATATGTATATATGTATATATGTATATATATATATCAAAAACATTCTAAGAAAGGGCTAACCTGAAAAACAAATAAAAATTGGCAAGAAGAAAAGCTAATAATTAAGAAACATTGGGTTCTTATCCATTTAGAATAAAGATTTTACTTTTTAAATCACAAGCTAACTAATCTAATTTATTTCTCTAATCAATTAAGATAGATTTTTGTATAGTTTGATAAACTTTACAATAAGTAATTATTTTAAAGAAAAACCCAAATAGAATGGCTTTTGATGTATACAAAAATTGTAACACCCCGAATCTTTATCCCTTATAATATATTGGTTTTGTTTTAATTTGAATTGCAAATGGATTGAATATTAAGATTAATGGTTGAAATGGACCTTAGATGGGTAAGGAGTTGGGTCAATAACCCAATTAAGATCCAATGGATCATGGATAGAATTTGATTTGAAGGTAATTGGGTAAATGTAATTAAATGGGCCAATTATCCAATTGGGACCCAATGGTCATAGATGAGCTAATTTTAAAGTAAATGGGTAAGGTTAATTTAATTGGGTCAACTATCCAATTAAACCCAACACATTAAATCCACCTCATCAAGTGAGGTGGCATTGCCATGTGGCATGCATAGAAGCCAACTAGGCAAGGTGCCACATCATCAAATGATATGGCTAAGGTGGGACCTAAATGCAAAGTAGTGCATGGTCGGCTAAGTCATGGTTGACCTGGTCAACCATGGGTGAGTTCAAAGGAATTGAGTTGGGGATGGGTTAAGATGGAAGTTGAGGAGACTTCCATCTCAAGGTGAGTTAAGAGGGAAGATGGAAAGTTTCCATCTTATGGGAATGGAAAGTTTCCATCCCATGACTCAGTGGAAGTCAAAAGGGATCTCTTAGCTTAAGCCAAGTGTCCTCTTGGTTAAACCAAGGGACTCCTTGGTTGGACAAATATTAAAGAGGGGAAGTGAAAGGCTTGGGACTGGTATACAAAGGGTCATAATTCAAGGGGCTGCTCACACCTTGGCCGACTCTATCTTAGTGAAGCCAAGTGTCTCTCTCTCTCTCTCTCTCCATCTCCACACTTGGAGGACCAACGAAACACCCAGGAAAGGAAGGAGGAAGGAGGGAATACAGACCAAAAGAAAAGAAGGAGTCGGGGAAAAGGTATTGTTAGCCCCAAGGTTTCAACCCAAGGATATATGGGTATTTTGAAGACCACAAGCCATTAAAGTGTGGCATTTAACATTTCAAATGATATTACTCTATGAGATAGGTATCACATTTACAAAAAAACATAGTCAAAGAAGAAAGAAGGGCAAGATCATTGAAGATCAATTTTAATACAATCATGATCACCATGGAAGAGATCGGATGACTTATCAATCTTTGAAGATCAAATGGCAAATGATACAAGTATTGAAGATTGAAGATCAAGTTTGTGTTCTTAGTATTTGGTCATGAGTGTTAGAAACAAAATGTAAAGTTACTCAATTGTGTTTGAACACCATGGTTCAAGTCACCCTCTAGTGGACCCCAGGAGACCAAGCTTTATCTTATGCATCTAAATGGAATCCTAGGATAAGATTAAGTCCCCAAGACCTATGTGTTTGAAATGACCAAAATGAAGCCAAAACTACACAAAACATCCTTAGGGTCATTTCAGTCGACAGAACTTGAAGTTTCAGTCAACTGAAACAATGGATTATGTGGAGATGAGATTTCAGTTGACTGAATCAATCATTCAGTCGACTGAAATACTGTTTTTTCAGTAGGGAGTGATTTCAGTCGACTGAAATAAAGTTTCAGCCAACTAAAATGCTAAATGTTCACAGTGCAAGGATTTCAATTGACTAAAATGATGTTTCAGCCGACTGAAAATCAGAATTTTCATGACTTGCAATTTCAGTCGACTGAATTCTCAAATTCAGATGACTGAATTATTCACAGATAAACTGTTTGAGTTTTGGGCATTTTCAGTCGACTGAATCACTAAACGGTAATATTTTTTGAACATTAAATGCTCTCTCCAACGGCCCTTTGTTTCATTTAGTGCTTGGCAACGGTTCTAAGCATGATAAAATTATAAAACCATGTTTCATTGGGTAGAAGGGTGGTTGACTTACTTGAAATCAAGAGGAATCCATTGAAATCAAATCCCAAGCATACTCTAGCTCAAAATCCATCTCTTGCAATCTTACCTTGAGCCATTTCAGTTCAACTCTTTGAGTAACTCTTAGTAAACTAGATTTGTAAACATTTGAGAGTTACTCCTAAGCTTTACATTATAATTTTCTACATTTCCTTGAGAGATAAAGTTTGTGAAGGGTTGGTGTAACCCTTGTGAAGGAGAAGGGTGTCTTCACCTTCAAATCAAAGAGTGTTTTGTACAAGTATTGTAATAGGTTTCTTCTCCACCCTTGAAGGAGAAGTTTAGTGCATTCAATCCTCAAGTGTACTTGAGGCGAGGACGTAGGCAAGAACGCCGAATCTCTTAAAAATCTCGAGTTCAATCTCTCCATCTCTTCTCATCTCCTCTTTTATATTTTGGCATTTATTTACTACTTGTTTGCATCTTATTTTTCTTAAATTGTGAAATTAAAGAAAACCCAAAAAGTTTGCATTGACCCAATTCACCCCCTCTCTAGGATCAATTTCTGGGTAACAATTGGTATCTGAGCATAGATTCTCTAAATTACTTAATCGTTTGAGAAATCGATCGAATGGTAAACTTTGGGGGATCTTCTTATGGTGAAGGTTGTTCAATTAATAGACCTCCATTGTTCAATGGAAGTGACTACAATTTCTGGAAAACTAGGATGCAAATTTTCTTACAATCAATGGACCATCACCTATGGGAAGCTATTGAATTTGGACCCTTTGTTCCAAAAGGACTAATTGACGTTGCTCCTAAACCTAGAGAGATTTGGGATGAGAATGATCATAGGCTTAGTCAATATAACTCTCAAGCCATGAACATTCTATTTTGTGCTCTTGACCGAAATGAATTTAATAGAGTTTCATCTTGCAAATCGGCCAAGGAAATTTGGGATAAGCTTCTAGTGACTATGAAGGCACTAATCATGAAGAAATAAAAAATTCATAGGCTTGTACACTCATATGAACTAATCACTATGGAGCCAAATGAATCCATTTCTTCCATGTTTACTAGATTCACAAAGATTATAAATGAACTTAATGCCCTTGGAATGACTTATTCTAACGAAGATAATGTGAGCAAAATTCTTAGGTCATTGCCAGATTCTTGGGAGTCGAAGTCAACGGTGATAATAGAAGCAAAATATATCTCCATATTGGGACTTGATGATGTCTTGGGATGTCTCATGACCCATGAGATTTCCATGAATGGTCGAAAGGAAATTGCCAAAGAAAAGAAGTTTCTTGCATTTAAAGCCTCACCAAAGGAGACATATGTTGATCAAAAGGAAGAAGAAAACAGTGAAGATGAAAATGAAGACTTGGTCTTGATCACCCGTAAATTCAAGAGTCTATTGAGAAGAAGCAATCAATTTCGAAAGAAGCCATTCAAAAAGGATGTCTATAAGGGAGATTCAAGCAAGAAAGAGCCTCTCACTTGTTTTAATTGCGGCAAAACGGGACACATCAAAGCCGAATGTCCGCTATTGAAGAAAGATGACAAGAAGTTTAAAAGAAAGCATTCCCGCATGGTTGGAGTCTGATAGCGAATCGGATGGTGAATCATCCAAACACCAAAAGGCAAATATTTGTTTCATGGCAAATGAAGATGAGGTAAATCCTACACTTGACTCTTCAGAAAATGATGCACCTAGTGTAGAAGAACTAGTTGACTCACTAGAAGAAATGTACAAGGATCTTAAAAAACAAGGAAAATAAAATGTCACTCTTAGAAGAGACAGCTCCTCACTTTCAAAAGATGAACTTGAAAAATTGAAACTTAAAAATGAGGAACTTAGCAAAAAGATTCTTGCACATGGAAAACTTGAAAAATAATTGAAAGAGAAGATTGATAAAATTTCAAGACTACCTTCATTTCCATGTCCATACAAAAAGGAAAATATTGTCTTCGACGAAAAATTGAATAACTTAACTAAGTCTCTTGAGAAATTTACCATGGGAAAAAAAATTTAGATATGTTATTGGGAAATCAAAGATGTGTTTTTAACAAAAAAAGATTGGGAAATAATCCCAAAATAAAGAAATAATTTTACAAAACTTCTTTGTCAAAACTTCATCTCCTACCTCTCCACACATTACTTGCAACTTTTGTGGAAAAAATGGACATATTTCTTATTCTTGCTCAATTAGGAAAGCAAAAGGGTTAACAAAAATGATTTGGGTTCCAAAAAGGAACATTGCCTTATAATCTAACCCAAATGGACCAAACTCTATATGGGGACCAAGAAGAATTACTTAAATGTGTTTTGTAGATATGCATGAAATCAATGCCAAGAAAAGACAAGTGGTTTCTTGATAGTGGATGCTCAAGACACATGACAGGAGACAAATCAAAACTCATTTCTCTTTCTCTCAAAGATGGTGGATTTGTTACCTTTGGTGACAACTCCAAGGGCAAGATCATCGGTAAAGGTAAAATTGGTAATGATCCCTTCCTTTCCATTGAAGATGTATTATTGGTAGATGGGTTGAAACATGATTTACTTAGTGTGAGTCAACTTTGTGATAAAGGCAATAAGGTAGTATTTGAATCAAACAAATGTTCTATTAGAAATGCTAGCAATGATAATGTAACACCTCGGATTTTCAATTTATTATTTTGTATAAAAATTATCCATTTAATTGATGAATATGAGATATCGTTCTTATTTGGATAAAGAATTGGGCCATGACCCAATTAGGACCCAATTAATTGTGGAATTGGTTTTATCAAAATTAAATGGGTTGAATTATTTTAGTAATGCATTATGTCCAAAAATTAATTAAAAGATTTTATGGCCGTGTATGGGATAAGTTTGGCCGATTTTTAGATAATAAAATCTATCATAGGTGCATGGGATCTTTAAAAAGGGTGTGCATATTTTCTTAAAATAAATAAAAGAAGTATCTAAATTAAAAGAAAGGGCGCACGGCATAGGGGATTTGTTTAGCTATGGTACATTCCAAATTAAGGAAGAGAGGTCGGCAATGGCTAAAAATAACACATGGGGCACACGGCCAAAGGGGGAAGTGGCTATCTTAAGCACTTCCTAAATATGGACCAAGGGAAAATTATAAAAGGGAGAGAGGGACAAGGGCACAAGGTTACACTCTATTCAAATTCTCTCTCTCTATCTCTCTCAATCTCTCATTCTCTCTCATGGTAAAGAGCAAGGAGAAGAAGAAGGCAGCCAGCAAGAGGAGTTTTTGGTTGAAAGAATTAAGAAGAAAGGAGAAGGATTGGACGAGCAAGGAATTGGAAAAAGGTTAGTAATCTTGTTTGATAAATTGATTTTTGAAATAAAAGAACCATAGGGTTCGGCCATAGTGCATGGCCGAACCCCATGGAAACATTTGATTTATTTTGTTGGGTTATGAATATTAAAAACCATGGAAGGAAATTGGATGGCAATTGGGTTTATGTTCTTAGATTTTAGATCATGGAAACCTTTGATGGTTAAGTGGTTTGGAAGGAAATTGGATGGCAATTGGGTTTATGTTCTTAGATTTTAGATCATGGAAACCTTTGATGGTTAAGTGGTTTGGATTTAAAATGAGGAAAAGAATGGAACCATAGGGTTCGACTATGGGTATGGCCAAACCCCAAGGAAGTGGATTTGAGAATTAATTACATAGATTGAAAACCATAGAAAGTTATGATAATCTTAATGGAGTTGTGATGAGGTTATTATTAAATTTTAATGGATCCAAATTAAATAGTCAAGATTATGAACCATAGGGTTTGGCCATGGTGTATGGCCGAACCCCATGGAATTGATTATTAAATTAGAAACTATCTAATTATGGACCATAGATTAAAATGGAAGCAGGAGTTTATTTATGGAAACCTTTTAATTAAGGAAATGGTATGTTAAATTTAGAAAGTTCCTAAATTTGGAAAGCTTCCAATTATGGAAGGAGTTGCTAAAATTAGATTTGTTTCTATAGGTGAGGTTCGGCCATGGTGTATGGCCGAACCCCACTAAAGTCCATTTATGGAAGTTTGTCTAATATTGGAAAGTTTCTATTCTTGGAAAGTGGACATTGAAATTAGAAAGTATCTAATTATAGACCATGAAGATTATTTATGGAAACTATCCAAGAATGGAAGGTAGAGATTAATTATGGAACTTAGATTAAATGGAAGGTGATTCTAAGTTTGGAAACCTTCTATTTATGGAAGGTTGGCCATGAATGGTAATTTTGGTAATTATGGAAGTTGGATGCTAAAATAGGAAACTTTCTAAGTATGGATTATTAATGTTATTTTGGAAACATAGAAGGTGGAAATAATTGGAAACAAGGACATCATGGGTTCAGCCAAGAGTATGGCCGAACCCCATGAATCAAACTTATGAGTTGTGTTTTATGGGCTTGATTTGGTTAAGGAATTCTTAAAGGGTTTAGTTATGGTAGATTTAAAGGAATGAGGGAACCAATGGCATTAATATTGGACATTGGGTTCGGCCATGGTGTATGGCCGAACCCCATGATTTAATTATTGGACTATGCGATTGGATTCAAGAATTGTGTATTGTTTTGGAACCTAAGCAAGGAAAACGACTATGGCTATGTACAATGAAACTATGGTAATTAATTGAATTAAATGAACCATGGGTTCGGCCATGGTGTATGGTCGAACCCCATGGGATTTTGTTTATGGACTTAGAACCTCGTAAATCAAGTGGAACTTTGTGTTGATTTATTATTCTATTATAAGGTAACGGGATCTCGCAAGCGGTGCGCGATCGGTGATCGATTCTTGGACGAAAGACGCAAGAACTCGTGAACGGTCTTTGGTAGGATTCCACCTCTTTGAAACCATGTGTTTATGTACACTTGTTTTATCTTATATTTGATGAAATCTATGTTTCAAAGGATATGCTTTATATGAATTTTAAATGCTATGTTTTATTTGTTTAAATAGCATGTATTGGATATGTTTCAAAAGATAATTTTTAAATGCTATGTTTATGTTATAAAATAATATGTATTTCATTGGCATCTCATGCATGGCATGGGGTGGAGGATTGGTAACCGGAGGGGTCACACTCCGTCGGGGCGTCCGAAAAACCTATGTGCAGTACCTTGATGTGATTTCCATCAAGAAGATTCCAGAGGGTCCACACTCCGCCGGGGCATCCGGAAGACCTATGTGGTGGGTACAGTTATGTACATGTGATGGGTGGGACTCACTGCATATGTCATCCTTGCATGGCATGGATTTTATATGGTTTTGACATTACTATATTATTATATATGATTTGTACTAACCATGTGTTAACCGTAACTGGAATACCTACTGGGTGCGTTATTCTAACACCCTACTTCTACCCTAGTTGATGACGCAGGAAATCAGGGGAACGACGAACGCAAGACGGGCCAGGCACAGGAGCTTGGAAGACTTATCTTATATGTTTCGAATAAAGTTACTTATGGACTTGTAATTGAGTAACTAGTTTCGGAATGTAATAACTTAGATGGTTGGATGTTTAGTTTGATGATTTTGACGTTTTAATAATGATTAAGGACTTGACGTACTTTGCTATCTAAATGGAATAGAACTTGGTTCTATTATGATTCCGCAATTTGGATGTTATGATTCCGCATGTTATGATTTTTATTCCGCATGTTGATATTGCTATGTGTGAACCATTTTAGTGGACTAAGTCCATGCACACATAGGATCGGCCAGTTAAGGGTCGGACTTTGGAAGTTCGGACTTAGCTCTCGTCGTGACGTCCCGTGCTCTATCACTCTACTCTGTTATAAAAAAAAAAATAGACTCTGAATTTAAGGGAAAAAACGAGTGAAAAAGGGCGGGGCGTTACAGATAAAGAAATGTTCATAGCATATAGAGATGAAAATGTTTACACCATTGACTTTGATGAAATGCTTAACCAAAATGTTAAATGCCTTGCTGTCATAAATGAAAATAGTTGGTTATGGCATAGGAGACTAGGACATGCTCACATGGAACTTATTTCAAATCTATTCAAATTTGAATTAGTTGATAGCTTGCCAAAGGCCAAATTTGCCAAGGATAGAATTTTTGATGCATGCCAATTTGGAAAACAAATCAAAAGTTCCTTTAAAAGCAAAAAGCATATATCTACCTCTAGGCCTCTTCAACTATTGCATTTGGATTTGTTTGGTCCTAGCAAAGTTCCAAGTATGGGTGGTAAGTCATATGCATTTGTAATTGTTGATGATTATTCTCGCTTCTCTTGGGTGTTATATCTAGCTCACAAAAATGATGCACCAAAAGCTTTTGTAAAATTTTGTAGAAGAGTCCAAAATGAAAAAGGATATGCAATCAACAACATTAGAAATGATAGGAGTAGAGAATTCAAAAATCAAGAAATGGGAATACTTTGTGATGAAAATGGTTTTGGTCACAATTTCTTCGCTCCTACAACTCCCCAACAAAACGGAGTAGTTGAAAGAAAGAATAGAACACTTCAAGAAATAGCTAGGACCATGCTCAACGAACATAAGTTACCAACATACTTTTGGGCCGAAGCCGTAAGCACCAGTTGCCATGTTATAAATAGGGTAACAATTAGAAAATGATTGGATAAGACCCCTTATGAGATATGGAATGGTAGAAAACCAAACATTGGATACTTTAGAGTTTTTGGATGCAAGTGTTTTATACTAAACACCAAAGATCAATTAGGAAAATTCGATCCAAAATCAGATGAAGGAATCTTTGTTGGCTATTCTCCCATTAGCAAAGCATATAGAGTATATAACAAGAGAACATCAATTGTGGAGGAATCAATTCATGTGGTCTTTGATGAAGCCAAACCTTTTGAAATAAAAAAAGATCTTGATGATGAGGTTGTAATTTTGGAAAAAGAGATGAATCAACTTGATATCTAAGACAATCCTAACAATGAGGTAAATACTTCAAATAGTAGTAGAAGACAAGATAGTGAGGATGTCAAACCAAATGATGATCTTCCTAAGGCTTGGAGTTTTGTAAGAGATCACCCAAAATATCAAATTATTGGTGAACCATCTCAAGGAATAGCCACTAGATCTAAACTTAGAAGCGCTTGTAACAACATGGATTTTGTCTCTCAAATCGAACCAAAGAACATTCAAGAAGCCGAAATAAATGAGTTTTGGATAATTGCCATGCAAGAAGAACTAAATCAATTTGAAAGAAACAAAGTATGGGAGCTTGTGCCTATGCCTAAGAATCACTCAATAATTGGCACAAAGTGGGTTTTTATAAATAAAAAGGATGAGGAAGGAAATATTGTTAGAAACAAAGCTAGACTAGTAGTCCAAGGTTACAATCAAGAAGAAGGGATAGATTATGAGGAAACCTTTGCCTCGGTTACGAGGCTAGAAGCCATAAGAATGTTGCTTGCATATGCTTGTTTCAAAAATTTCAAATTATTTCAAATGGATGTGAAAAGTGCCTTTCTAAATGGCTTCATCTCAGAAAAAGTTTATCTAAAACAACCACCCGGATTTGAAAATCATGAATTTCCTAATTGACACTACTTTATTTATTAAATCTCTAGATAATGACATGCTCATTATACAAATATATGTGGACGACATTATTTTTGGATCTACAAATGAACAACTCTGTAAATAATTTCCAAAATTCATGCATGATGAATTTGAGATGAGTATGATGGGTGAATTAACCTTCTTCCTTGGTTTACAAATCAAGCAATCTTGTGAAGAGATATTTATAAATCAATCAAAATATGTCAAAGACCTTCTCAAGAAATTTGGAATGAATGAAGCTAAATCAATTGCGACTCCTATGAGCCCATCTACCAAGCTTGACAAGGATGATTAAGTTAAGGACTTAATCATGGATAACATATGGACTAATTCGGTAAATATGTAATAAGGTACCGGGACGTCGCAAATGGTACGCGATCGGCGACCGGATTATCAAAAGGAAAGGTAACGGGACGCTAAGCGGTATTCGGTAGGATTCCTACCTTTTTGTAAGCCTTGGATATGTGATGGTTCTTTAATTTGATGATTATAGGATTTATCTTATGATGGAATTTCGAATTATGAATTATATGTTTAAGTACTATGGATTATGATTTAATGCTATAGATAATATTTTTTTTAGACTATGGACTATACTTAGATGATATGGATTTTATATGGATTTTATATATATTACATAGCATAATGCACTTACATCTCATGCATGGCATGGGCGGGAAAATAATGAAACCGGAGTCCATGCTCCGTCGGGGCGACCGAGAAGCAAACATGGGGATAGCCTGAGGGGCTATAACCGGAGTCCATGCTCCGTCGGGGCGACCGAGAAGCAAACATGGGGACACCTTGACGAGGCTTTGCCGTCAAGGGGGATACGATATTTTATGATGATACGGTGGATGGGTGGGACACATGACATAGGCACCCATGGCATGGTATTCATCATATGTTTACTTTATTATTATTTGGTATGCATGTTATCACTAATCCATGTGCTAGCCCTACTCGGAGTCCTACTGGGCGCGTTGACTAACTCCCTACTTCTACCCTAGCCGATGACGCAGGAGATGGAGGAAACGGTGGATACGCCGGGAGTCGAG
Source organism: Chimonanthus salicifolius (assembly GCA_013350335.1). Taxonomy (NCBI): domain Eukaryota; kingdom Viridiplantae; phylum Streptophyta; class Magnoliopsida; order Laurales; family Calycanthaceae; genus Chimonanthus; species Chimonanthus salicifolius. Next base: position 39,835,790 of record CM023537.1, on the reverse strand, counting down.
CTTAGGAGCTTGGGAAGCATATATCTAGTTTTATTTTAGTTTCATTTTGGAGATGTAATTTAAAGTAGCTTAGCTCGTCGAACTGTATAATTTATATTTCTTGCTATGGTTTGGACTGCATTATGGACAATATCGTTTTGAGGCATAAATGTGAACATAGGGGTATTTTGGTAATTCAATGTTGTATCTTCCCTTCTATCTAAAACCGGTAGGATAGTCTCTATTTTAACGTTCCGCACGTAATTATATTCCACGAGCTTACTTCCTACGCGTGAACCGTTCTCGTGGACTTAGTTCCGCGCACGCGTGGGGTTGGCCAGTTAAGGGTCGGGCTTTAGAAGCTCGGACTTAACTCGCGTCATGACGTCCGTGCCCTCTCTCACTCTCCATTTCAAAAAAAAATAGACTCTAATTTTCGAAAAACGAGTGAAAAAGGGGCAGACGTTACATATGTCACATCGCTTTGGATCTCTATATCTTGCATGTTCAGTACATGAGAAGGATTAGGATTGTACTTCCTCAACATCGATATATGGAACACATCATGCAAAGATGCCAACTGTGAAGGGAGTGCCAATTGATAAGCCACGTCCCCCATCCTTCTTATAATTGAAAACGGTCCCACATATCTTGGCAATAATTTCCTCTTCTTTCCAAATCTCATGTGTCCCTTTCGTGGCGAGACTTTCAAGAATACCATGTCCCCCACTTCAAATTCAAGGAACCTCCTCCTTTTGTCAGCATAGCTCTTCTGATGACTTTGCGCAGTCAAAAGATGCTGCCGTATCAACTGTATCTGTGCTGTAGTCTCTGTAACCAACTCAAGTCCAATCAGTATAGGTTCACCGGCCTCCGTCCAGCACACTGGTGATCTGCAAGGTCTACCATATAATGCCTCAAATGGAGCCATCTGGAGGCTTGCCTCGTAACTGTTGTTGTATGAGAATTTTACCAACGGCAAGTGATCCTCCCATCCACCCTTGAAATCTAACATGCATGCTCTCAGCATATCCTCCAATGTCTGTATTGTCCTCTCAGACTGCCCATCAGTCTGTGGATGGAATGTTGTACTAGTTAGTAGATCTGTCCCCATGGCCGACTGCATGCTCTGCCATACTCTGCCGGTGAAATCAGCCATCTCTGTCAGACACTATAGTCCGAGGAATACCATGTAGTCTGATGATATCCCTGATATACCGCCGGCCTAAAGTCTCAGATGAGTCTGTCATCTTAATGGGAATGAAATGTACAGACTTGGTCAGTCGGTCTACCACAACCCATATCGCATCGTTGCCCTTTAAAGACCTTGGCAACACTGTCACAAAATCCATGGAGATGTGCTCCCATTTCCATTCCGGCACTGGTAAGGGTTTGAGTAAACCTGGTGGCTTATGATGTTCTGTCTTAACTTGCTGACACGTTAAGCAATGAGCCACAAATTCTGCCACTTCCTTCTTGAGTCCGTGTCACTAGTAATGTCTCTTCAAGTCGTGATACATCTTGGTGCTACCCGGATGAATAGAGAGTTTGGTTTGATATGCCTCAATCAGTAACTCTTTTCTGCAGCTCTTAGGCACATATATCCTTCCTCGGAATGCAAGACCCTGTCCCGGTCGTAACTCCCATTCCGGTATGAATTCACCAATAGACATCTTGGCCCATATCTCCTCCATTTCCGGGTCTACCCACTGTTCCTGTTCAATCTTGGTAACCATGTTGGACTGTATGATCAAATTGTACATACTCCTATTGTTATTGATATATAAATTGAACTCTCTTATGGTATTCAGCATGTCCCATTCTGTGCTGATCAAACATGCCACTGATGAATATGATATGCAGCTAAGGGCATCTGCCACCTTGTTCGCCTTGCCAGGGTGATAACGAAGTGCAAACTCATAATCTGCCAGATATTCCATCCATCTGCGCTGCCTCAGGTTGAGCTCTTTCTGATCAAACAAGTACTTCCAGCCCTTATGATCTGAAACACTTCAAATTTCTTGCCATAAAGGTAATGTCTCCAGCTTTTGAGAGCGAAGACCACTGCGACTAGTTCAAGATCATCTGTGGGATAGAGACGTTCATGTATTTTCAATTGTCTTGAACCATAAGCCACCACACGATGAGTTTGACTGAGGACGCACCCAAGTCCTTCTCCTGAAGCGTCTCATTGTACCTCATAACCCTTGCCTCTTTCTGGCAAAATCAATATAGGAGCCGTTGTAAGTCTGTCTTTCAGCTCCTCAAATCTCTAGTTGCACAAATTTGACCACTCAAATTTGACTCCTTTCTAAGTGAGTCAAGTCAGTGGAGATGCAATCTTGGAGAAGAACATGATAATCTTCCTATAGTAACTTGCCAATCCTTAGAAGCTACGGATCTCGGTTACATTCTTTGGTGCTTTCCATTCTCCCACTGCCGCCACTTTAGCCGAATCCACGGCTATACCTTCTTCTGATATAACATGCCCCAGAAAGTTAATCTTGGGTAGCCAGAATTAACACTTGCTTGCTTTTGCATATAACTTGTTCTTCCTCAAGGTGTCTAGAACTATCCTCAGGTGCTCAGCATGTTCTTCCTGAGTTTTGGAATAAATCAAAATGTCATCAATAAATACAATGACAAATTGGTCCAAGTAAAGATGGAAGATCCTGTTCATTAGATCCTGAACACAGCCGATGCATTGGTGAGTCCAAATGGCGTGACTACGAACTCATATAGTCCATACCGCGTTCTGAAGGCTGTCTTTTCTATGTCCTCCTCCCTAACCCGGATTTGATGGTATCCGGACATCAGGTCAATCTTAGAGAAATGACTGGAACCTCTAAGTTGATCAAATAGATCATCGATCCTGGGTAGAGGGTACTTGTTTCTGACTGTCAGCTGATTCAGTTTTCAATAATCCACACACATACGGAGTGAACCATCCTTCTTCTTCACAAATAAAACCGGAGCTCCCCAACCTGATGTACTGTTCCGGATGCAACCCAGTCTAAGTAGTTCATCAATCTGCTTCTTTAACTCGGACATCTCCGCTGGTGCCATCCGGTAACGTGGTAATGACACTGGTGCAGTGCTAGGGTATAGCTTGATTTCAAAATTAATCTCCCTCATGGGAGGCAAGCTAGGGAGTTCTGTTGGGAATACATCCGTATAGTGTTTTACTATTGCCGGAAGTTCAGCCATCGGTGCCTTGTTGATTCTGATACTGTTCAATACCAGATGACTTAACCCTTCATGAAGTCTGTTTTGTTTGTCAGTACGCACCACATGTTGGTTTCCCTCAGGTCACCAAAATGTCACCCTACGGCAATAGCAATCAGTGTTGGCCCGAAAACTAGCAACCAGTCCATGTCGAAGATAATATCGTACTCTGTCATATCGAGTACCAAATAGTTGAACTCAAATCTGAGTCTAGCGAGTTCAGTATTCACTGCTGTGCATATAAGCCCCAATGATGTGTCTCCGAAGGGGGATACAATGGTGAGTGATGTGGGCAGTTTTTGTACTAACGTTCAAGTTTCAGATATGAATGTAGCAGATATAAAAGAGTGGGATGCTCCCGAATCAAATAATGCAAAGGCGTAGGAACTACTGACTACTGCCATACCTTGAATCACAGAATGATCCTCTGTTGCTGGAGGTGCTAAGGTAAACAGCCGTCCAGATCCTGTAGGTGCCCGTCCCGCCTGGTTAAATGTCCTGCCTCTTCAGGAATTAGCTGGCCTAACTAGTGGACGAGATGAACCTCTGGAATAAGAGGGTTTGTTGAGTTGTGGACATTCCCTCTTAAAATGGCCCGGCTGATCACAATGAAAGCAGTTCTTCACACATCTGGGAGCCTGAGTGATTGGTGCAGATGGGGAGGAATGATTGGGACGAAAGCCCCCTATTGACCCAGTGGATGGTGAGGGTTTGCTAAAGTTCGGTCGGAACCTCTTGTTGGGCTGAAAAGTACCCCTCCCACTCTGAGCTCGGCGGTTGTCAAAACGCGCTAACTCAGCCATCTCTTGCTCTGCTATTGTGGCCCTGCTGACCACCTCTACCAATGTAGCTGCTTTGAATATGGTTACCTTGGCCCTAATGCTTAGCCGGAGGCCCCTCTCAAACTTGCATGCCCTTCGATACTTTGTATCCACCATATAGAATGCATAGTAAGACAAACTAAGAAACTCTTGGTGGTACTCTGCCACCGTCATGGTACCTTGTACCAAAGATAGAAAAGCCTGAGTCTGGCGCTCCTTCTCCTCCTCAGGGAAATAATGATCTCGGAAGGTAGCTGAGAACTGCTCCCAAGTCATTGCAGTCCTCTCTCCTTCCGAAAGAAGTGCTCGCTGCTTCTATATCACCTCCCAACATTTACCGGCATCGTCGATCAGTTGTGACGTGGCCAGTAAAATCTTATCAGCATGACTCGTGATCTTGAGTAGGGTCAGGATCTGTGTGCTCTTCTTCAATCAGTTTTTCGCTCCGACAGCCCCTTCTCTCCCTTTGAAGTAAGGAGGGCGCTGTTGCTGGAAGTCCCTAACCATGCTTCTATCATTGGTCTCGTTGGTGGTTCCATTCCCGTTCAAGTGTTGTTGGAGCACTAAAGTTACCACCGCTTGAACCAAGTTTTGCAGTTCAGGAGGCACCACCGGTATATTCACATTGCTTTGTTGTTCCTCCTCATTTCGAGGCTGTTCTACCTCCTCTTGGTGAGATGGTTGTTCTTCCTCTTCATGTCTAGATTATCATTCCTCCTCTTTGTGTTCAGATTTTTCTACCTCTTTTTCCTTCCCTTTCTGGTTTTGTCGAGTATTTCTCTTTGGCCTTCCCCTTGGAGGCATTTTTCCCTAATCCATTGAAAAATATCATGACTTAGTTTCCATCATAAAATTTGTATTTCCTACTTTGTGGGGAAATTTCCAAATATGCACTCTTGATTTTTCTTTGTTTTTGGGGAAATACATCCTATTTTGCTATGTTTGATAATTCCAATTATTTTAACTATACTTCCTATATGCTATGATCCATTGAGTCTAACGAAGTAAATTAATGCACGGGGGCCAGATTAATTTGCTCCGAAAGATTCAATCTTTCTGGTTCGCTCTGATACCAACTGTAATGCCCCGCCCTTTTTCACTCGCTTAGCTTTCTGAAAGTGAGAGTCTATTTTTTTTTTAAATGAAGAGTGATAGAGAGCGGGACGTCACGACGTGAGCTAAGTCCGAACTTCTAAAGTCCGACCCTTAACTGGCCAACCCTATGTGTGCATGGACAAAGTCCGTGAGAACGGTTCACACATAACAACATAAACATGCAGAATTAAAATCATAACATGCGGAATTATAATAGAACCTAGTTCTATTCCATTTCAGTTAGCAAAGTATGTCAAGTCTTTAATCATTATTACCATAACACAATCATCAGAATAAAAATCCAACCATAGTAAATCATCTAAGTTATTACATGTCCAAAGTCTAGTTACTCAAATACAAGTTCATAAGTAACTTAACCAAAATATAAACTAAAATCATCCATGCTCCTAAGCCTGGCCCGTTTCATGCTCATCGTTCTCCTTGTTCCCTATATCATCCACTAGGGTAGAAGTAGGGCGTCAGAACAACGCGCCCCGTAGGTATTCCAATTAGGGCTAACACATGGTTAGTACAAAACATATATAATAATATCATAATTTCAAAAACCATATAAACCGTGCCATGCAACAATGACAAATGCAATGAGTCCCACCCATCACATGTACATTTAAGTACCCCCACATAGGTCTTTCGGACGCCCCGATGGAGTGTGGAACCTCCGGTTCCTTCTTGATGGAAAAACACATCATGGTATCCCACATAGGATTTTCTGACGCCCCGACGGAGTGTGGTCCCTCCGGTTACATATCCTTCATCCCATGCCATGCATGAGATGCCAATGAAACACATGTTATTTTATCATATAAACATAGCATTAAAAACCACAATTTGAAACATATCCTTTACAACATAAATTCATCAAAATAAGATAAAAACATTGTACATTAAACCCATGGTTTCAAAGAGGTGGAATCCTACCAAAGACCACTAGCGTGTCCTTGCGCTTTCATCTGGTAACCGCTCACGATCGTACACACCTTGCGAGGTTCCGTTACCTTATAATATAGCAATCAATAAAAACCATGTCCCATTTGATTTAACATAAAGTCCAAGTCCATAAAACATTCCTTGTGTATGGCCGAACCCATGATCTTTCATTTTTACTTATATTTACAACAATGCCATTCATAACACTTCGTTCATTTAATACACCATACATAGACCCTATATCCATTATTTTCATCTATTTACAACATTGCCATTACCTCCATCGACTTATGTTTGAGTTCCAAACATAGGTCCCTAATATTACATAAACATCAACTTTTCAGTTCAGTCGACTGAATCAGGAATTCAGTCGACTGAAATATACTCAAAACTTTCTTATCCCTTACCCGCTACTTTTCAGTCGACTGAATCACAAGTTTAGTCGGCTGAATCTGAGTCAAAACCTTGGTATCCCTAGTCAATCCTCTTTCAGTCGACTGAATCCGAGATTCAGTCTGCTGACTTTGGATCAGATTGACTGTATGTTCGGCCAGTGTAGATTCAGCCGGCTGAATCCATGAGTCAGTCGGCTGAATCCATGAGTCAGTCGACTGAATCCTCAACCAACAACTTTCATGTTTGATAAGCAATCTTTTAATCGACTGAATCATAGATTCAGTCGGCTGAAACTTCGAGAAACTCTTTCTATTTTCAGCCACCATTAGTTCAGTCGACTGAATCCCATATTCAGTTGGCTGAAACTCCCAGAAACTCTTTTCTGATTCGTCTAATACTAGTTCAGTCGACTGAATCTTTGATTCAGTCGACTGACTGTTTTGTCAGTCTTCTCCATTGTATATTTTGTATGTCCTTTCTCCATGAAATTCCCTCCTAACATTATTCCAACATATTTAACATCATCCACGTAATTTTTAGATGGATTTACTCTCCTCACTAGTCTCATAAAAATATTCCCTATGGTTTTCATCCCTCAAAAACCCATAAATTAAACCATGTATTTTCATTAAAACTACTATATTCATCTCCCTACTTTCTTCCTTGGGGTTCGGCCATACACCATGGCCGAACCCTATGGTTCCTTTCTTTTAAACAAAAACATCAAAATACTAACCGGTTTCACGACTCCTCCGGTTTTCCTTCATTTGTTCTTGCTCTTCCAATCCTTCTCCTTCCTTAGCCTCTTCTCCTCCTTGATCGTTCACAAAACTGAAAACACCTTCTTGCCAAGAGCACACCCAACGTCAAGACCTTGCTGATTTGGATGTGCCGTGCGCCCCTTTGTTGCCTCTCCTTTATTAATCTCCAATCGGTCCTAATTTAGAAGGTACCAGGACCCTTTAATTTAGCCATTGCCGTGTACCCTTGTATCTTTCTAATACTTCCACTCGGCCAATCTTAGAAGGTGGTGTGCGCCACTTCTTTCTTAGCAATTGCCTTAGTGCCATTTTTAATCAAGGAAAGGCCCCTTTTAAAATGATCTTATGTGCCTAACCTTGGATATGAACATCCTTATACACGGCTTAAACAATCTTTATTTAATTTTAGACATCTTATTTATTTAGCAATCCCCTTTTTAAAATTATTCTAGCACATCAATGTGGATATGAAAATCCCACATACACGGCCATGGCAATCTATCTCTAATTCTCTCCTTGCGTATAATCATGGATTTCATATCTAATATTTTGCCATTCGCAATTATCCCATTCCTAATCCCTTATTTATAGATATTGTATTACCAATTAAATTCACCCCCATTTAATTTATTTGAAACCATTTCCACAATCCGTTGGGTCTTAATTGGGCAATGACCCAACACTTTACCCATCTAAGGTCCATATTTAATAATTTCACAAATCAAATGGTTAATTTTCATATATATTAATAACTTGAAAATCCGGGGTGTTACAAGTCCATGATCATATCACCTTTAATTCATTAATCTAATCATACATAAGTTCATCATCTAACATACATAAAATCCTAAGTCCACCAAACATTCCCCATGGGGTTCAGCCATACACCATAGCCGAACCCATGGTCCATTATTTTCACTTATTTACATCCTTGCCATTATTCCATCCATGGCTATTTACCTTGCATATTTACATAAGGCTTATGTTCCAAAAATGATCACACGTAGTTCCTTAACCCAAACACATGATCCATGGGGTTCGGCCATATACCATGGCCGAACCTTATGGTCCTTTAATTTCCATTTTGGCCATTCTTTCCGTACATGGTAATCACATACTTAGGTTACCCACACTTGGGTCCATATCTGACCCATAAACCTAGTTTCATAAATGGTTCATCAAATCAAGATATAATACCAAATGGCCCATTAAAAATGGTTCATGGGGTTAGGCCATACACCATGGCCGAACCCATGATGTCTCATTTTCCCATCTTCTCCTTTAATTATATACAATATTTAATCCCTAAGACAAGTGCCTCCATGGGAAATTTAATCATAACCTTAGGTCATCCTTTACAATCCCAAAGTCCATCTACATAACTTCCATTTTAAACCTTTTACAAATCATAAACATACATCTATGATTTTCATGTTTCAAATCCATTAAATTAACTAATGTCCTTCCATGGTTTTCATCCTTCAAAGACCATTTACAATTACCAGCAAACTCCAATGGCGTTATTCATTAATTCCTTTTTAAATCATATACCAAGATTTATATTCTTTGATGGGGTTCGGCCATACGTCATGGCCGCACCTCATCCACCCCATTTTGTCCTTGGTGGTCCATGCATATTAACCTTAGGGTTTGGCCATGCAAGGCCAGCCCATGATCCATAATGATAATCCTTATCGGTGTAACACCCCGCCCTTTTCACTCTAATAATCAGAGTTTATTTTTTTTTTAAATATAATAATCTAGTGATCGGGGCGGAGTGTCACGACGCGAGTTAAGTTCGGATCTCTAAATCCGACCCTTAACTGGCCAAGCCCATGTGCGTATGAACTAAGTCCATAAAACTGATCCACACATGGTACAAATACAAATTGCGGAATTAACTTAGTCTTAATCTAACTGAGGTTATAATAGATCCTATGACTATTCCAATTTTCCATTCTTAGATAGCAAAGTACATAATTTATTCTCCAAAATTACTATTTAACTTTAATCTACCATTCATTCCAAACCATCCAAATAAACCAAACCATAGTAGCTACTTAACTACATTATTACATGCCAACATCATCTAGCTATCAAATTACATTGTCCAAATAAATCAAATAACAAGTTCATAAATAGTCCATTCATAGTCCATTCCAATCATTCAAACCGCCCAAGATTCTTAGCTTGGTCCCCTTCGGGATCCTCGTTTGTTGTCTTTCCTGTGTCATCCACTAAGGGTAGAGATAGGGCGTTAAATCAACGCGCCCAGTGGTGTTTCCGAATAGGGCTACCACAAGGTTAGTGTAAAAACATGCAAAGAATATAATAATACATGTGTGTCAAAATTTCATAAAACATGCTATGTATGAAATGAACATGTAATGAGTCCCACCCATTACCATTCTGCATAGCCTCCTCTTGATGGGATTCTCATTGTCAAGTACCCCACAGTGGTCTTTCGGACACCCCGACGGAGTGTGGCCTCCGGATTCCTCTTGATGGTATTCTCATCATCAAGGTACCCCACAGTGGTCTTTTGGATGCCCCGATGGAGTGTGGCCTCCGGTTACAACACCATCATCCCATCCATGCATGAGATGTCTATGCAAACATACCATCTGTAAATATAACATTTCATTCAAATAACTTATTCAAATAAACATAAAACAGCAAATAAGATATGTGGTTACAACAAGGTAGGAAACCTACACTATGTTACTTTGTTTGACCCTTCCTTTGAACCGTCTTCCGATCACGGCTTGTACACCGTTCTAGAAATCCAAATACTTTATGTATATAGCAGCAAGTTAATCATTTATCCACCTAATTTCCAGCAAAGCTTAATGTTCCAAGAACCACTTAGTGGGGTTCGGCCAAAGCCATGGCCGAACCTCACCCATTAAAACTTTGGTCACTCTTTTATTTAATTAAAACCATCTAACTAACCCAAACTTCCAAACGAACCTTGGTAGGGTTCGGCCATACATTATGGCTGAACCTTACCACTTTGGTTTTAGCCCATTTATCCAATCATATGATCATTTTATTTTTGATCATTTCACCCATAATTACGATTGTGCCATTGAGACCAACCTTTGCTTTAAATTAGCTAACTTCCATCGCCTAACATAAAACCATCTTAGTGGGGTTCGGCCATACACATGGCCGAACCTCACCACTTAATTTGATCCTTCTTAAACCCTTCATATCTCCATATAAACTAACCACTATGTCCAACAATTACCATTAGTGGGGTTCGGCCATACACATGGCCGAACCTCACCAAACTGGTTCTTTTTGTTCATCTTTCCATCATCTTTGATGGCTAATTAATTTCTTATATTAAGTCCATAGATAAACCTATCTTATTCTTAAATCAAAGCACATAATGATTACATAATTTCCATCCTACACTTAAACCAATTAACCATCAAAAACAGTACATGGGGTTAGACCATACACATGGCCGAACCCCAAGGTTTCCTTGATGTAAACCCTCCAATATTTGTCCATAGTTTTTGATCAGCACTTAGCTTAATAACCACATGATTCAGCCATGTAATAACTGGTCAAAATCAGTGACCTTATCTCCCTTTAAAATCCTTTCAAAAAACTTCATTACATAATATGAGTTTCATCTCTCAAACACCATAAAAATCACCAAGTTTTCCCATGGGGTTCGGCCATCCAATGGGGCCGAACCCTATGGTCCATATTTTACCATTTTAAACATCATAATCCTAAATCTATACCATTGATGGATCTGGCCATACAATGGCCGGATCACATCCCTTAACCAACTTATTTGTCAAGGTTCATAGTGCACTTACCAATAACGTGTCTCCTTCGGTTCTTTGACTTCTTTCTTGGTCCTTTACTTCCCTTTCTTAGCCTCTCCTTCTTCTTGATTCCTTGTTCTCCTAACTGAGATCAACCTTGCTAAAGTCTCCTTGAAATACTTCAACCAGATGATATGGTCTGAGAGAGAGAAAGAGAGAGAGAGATGGAAATTTGGTCTTAAACCTTGGTGCCAAACTCCTTTGCTCAATGTGTTCTTTTGTCTTGGTGACAGAAATCAACCAAGGACTGATTGCAAATCAGTAACCAGCTGCTGTTCTTGGTTTGTGAGAATGGAGAAAACGGCAAAGAGAGAGAGATAGAGAGTGAAATGAGCACTCTTTGTTTAATCAAAACCAGCCCAAGGTTAACCTTGTGTAACTCACCTCACCTTAATCAAAATCCTTTATGTTACTTGGGGGTTTCATCTATGAAATGAAACCTCTCCAAGCAACCAACGTCTCCCATAGCTGGTTATTGGTGTAACCTCCCCCTTTCATTAACCTCTCACATTACCTTTGAATGTGAGAGTTTCATATGGAAATGAAACTCCCACACCAACAGTTATTCTTTGTTAGCCCAATGTAACCGCCAACCTTCATTTACATCTTATATGGGGGTTTCATTTTAAAATGAAACTCCATGTGCTTCACCATCTCCCCATTGGCTGTCTCTTGAAGACCCAAACAATGAACTCTATGCCATTTCCAACGTGCATACAAATTTGAATTTGAAATAACCCTCTCACCTTTGTAACTCCATGTAATGCCATTATCACTTATTTTCTAACTTATCCATATTTGGATCAGTTTGTTATAGTGCTCATTGACGATATCCTGATCTATTCCAAGAGTCAGGAGGATCATGCTGAGCATCTACGGATAGTATTGAACACCTTGAGACAGAACAAGCTGTATGCCAAAGCAAACAAATACGAATTTTGGCTACCTGAGGTCAAATTCTTAGGACATGTTATAACAGCTGATGGTATAGCCGTTGATCCGGCAAAGGTGGTAGCAGTGAGGGAGTAGAAAGCACCGAAGAATGTCACTGAGATCCGTAGCTTCCTGGGTTTGGTTGGATATTATAGGAAGTTCATCATGGATTTCTCTAAAATAGCATCTCCATTGACTCGACTCACTCAGAAAGGGGTCAAATATGAGTGGTCAGAGTTGTGCAATCAGAGGTTTCAGGAGCTGAAAGAGAGACTTACAACTGTTCCTATTTTAGTTTTACCGGAAAGAGGCAAAGGTTATGAAGTACAATGCGATGCATCAGGAGAGGGACTGGGATGTTCACTCATGCAATGTGATCGTGTGGTGGCATATGGTTCAAGACAACTAAAGATACATGAATGCCTCTACCCCACACATGATCTGGAATTAGCTGCGGTGGTCTTCGCTCTCAAAAGCTGGAGACACTATCTATATGGTGAGAATTTTGAAGTATTTTCAGATCACAAGAGCTTGAAGTATTTATTTGATCAGAAAGAACTCAATTTGAGGCAGCGCAGATGGATGGAATACTTGGCAGATTATGAATTTGCGCTCCGGTATAATCCGGGGAAGGCCAACAAGGTGGCGGATGCTCTCAGCCGCATGTCTCATGCATCAGTGGCATGTCTGATTAGGACCGAATGGGAGATGTTGAATACCATTCGTGAGTTCAATCTATACATCAAAAACCATGGGAGTATGTACAATTTGATCATACGATCCAACATGGTTACAAAGATTGAACAGGAACAGCGAGCAGATCCGGAAATGGCAGAGACATGGGCCAAGATGTCTATTGGCTAGGTTGTACCGGATTGGGAATTACGACCAGGACAGGGTCTTATGTTCCGGGGTAGAATTTATGTGCCAAGAAGCTGCAGAAAAGAATTACTGATAGAGGCACATCAGAGCAAACTTTCCATTCGTCCGGGTAGCACAAAAATGTATCATGACTTAAAAAGACATTATTGGTGGCATGGACTCAAGAAGGATGTTGCAGAGTTTGTGGCTCATTGTTTAACTTGTCAGCAAGTTAAGACGGAACACCAGAAGCCACCAGGGTTACTCAAACCCTTATCTGTGCCAGAATGGAAATGGGAGAACATTTCCATGGACTTTGTGACGGGATTGCTGAGGTCCTCGAAGGGTAATGACGCTATATGGGTCGTGGTAGACCGACTGACCAAATCCGTGCATTTTATTCCTATCAAGATGTCAGATTCATCTGAGACATTGGGTCAGCGGTATATCAAGGACATCATCAGATTACATGGTATTCCTCGGACAATCGTATCTGATAGAGATGGCCGATTCATCGGCAAGGTATGGTAGATTATGCAGTCAGCCATGGGGACGATTTACTGACTAGCACAGCGTTCCATCCACAGACTGATGGCCAGTCGGAAAGGACAATACAAACACTGGAGGACATGTTGAGGGCATGCATGCTAGACTTCAAAGGTGGATGGGAGGATTATTTGCCATTGGTGGAGTTTTCTTATAACAATAGCTACCAAGCAAACCTTCAAATGGCACCATTCGAAGCTTTGTGTGGTAGACCATGCAGGTCACCAGTGTGCTGGACCGAGGTCGGTGAGCCTGTGCTGATAGGACCCGAGCTAGTTGCAGAAATTACTGCACAAATACAATTGATACGTCAGAATTTATTGACTGCACAGAGTTGGCAAAAGAGCTATGCTGATAAAAGGAGGAGGTTTCTCGAATTTGAAGTGGGAGATATGGTATTCTTTAAGGTCTCGTCACGAAAAGGGCACATGAGATTTGGGAAGAAAGGAAAACTGTCGCCAAGATATGTGGGACCGTTTTCAATTATAAGAAGGATGGGGGATGTAGCCTATCAGTTGGCACTTCCTTCGCAATTGGCGTCTCTACATGATGTATTTCATGTGTCGATGCTGAGGAAGTACAACCCCGATCCGTCTTATGTTTTGAATGTGCAAGACATAGATGTGCAAAGCGATGCCACTTATATCGAGAAGTCGGTCAGAATAATAGAGAGTGAGCAAAGGGCGTTGCGGAATCAAGCGATTCAGTTCGTCAAGGTGGTATGGGATAGACATGGAGTTGAGGAAGCCACTTGGGAACTAGAATCGGAGATGAGAACGGCTCACCCTGAGTTGTTTGTGTGATGTATGTCGAAATCCTACTTCGTTCGATTTTCGGGAAGAAATTATAAAAAGAGGATTGTATTGTAACACCCTGGAATTTCAAAGATATCAATTTACATGAATTTTTCATATTTACGGAATTGCCATTGTGATTTATTTGATATGGATTTAAAATGGGTAAAGTGTTGGGCCAATGGTTCAATCAAGATCAATGGTTGATAATTATGTTTACAAGGCCAATAAATGAATGAGATGTACTCAAATGGGTCAAGATTTGCAATTGGGTCAAATTTTGATAAATGGGACCCAATGGGTCGCGGTTGACATGGTTGACCATTAGGTAAGCTTAAATCTTAATTTGGTTAGGATGAATTAAATAATTGAGTTTGGTTTGAGTGGAAATAAATGATGGAGTTTGAATGGAGTTGAATTTGTTGGTTGAGTTAGATTAAATGATTGAGTGGGGTTAAATGGTAGAGTTACATTAAATGGTTGAGTTGAGTAAAGTAGTGAGTTAAATTAAGTGTGAGTGTGGTGTGTAGATGAAAGGTAAGTGGTTGATTTCAAATTTCAAACGGTGGCTGCATGGATACTCCATGCATGTAACTCCTAAGTTAGAAAATAAGTGATAATGGCGTTACATGGAGTTACAAAGGTGCGAGGGTTATTTCAAATTCAAATTTGTATGCACGTTGGAAATGGCATAGAGTTCATTGTTTGGGTCTTCAAGAGACAGCCAATGGGGAGATGGTGAAGCACATGGAGTTTCATTTTAAAATGAAACCCCCATATAAGATGTGAATGAAGATTGGCAGTTACATTGGGCTAACAAAGAATAGCCGTTGGTGTGGGAGTTTCATTTCCATGTGAAACTCTCACATTCAAAGGTAATGTGAGACGTTAATGAAAGGGGGAGGTTACACCAATAACCATCTATGGGAGACGTTGGTTGCTTGGGGAGGTTTCATTTCATAGATGAAACCCCCAAGTAACATAAAGGATTTTGATTAAGGTGAGGTGAGTTACACAAGGTTAACCTTGGGCTGGTTTTGATTAAACAAAGAGTTCTCATTTCACTCTCTATCTCTCTCTCTTTGCCGTTTTCTCCATTCTCACAACCAAGAACAGCAGCTGGTTGCTGATTTGCAATCAGTCCTTGGTTGATTTCTGTCACCAAGACAAAAAAACACATTGAGCAATGGAGTTTGGCACCAAGGTTTAAGACCAAATTTCCATCTCTCTCTCTTTCTCTCTCTCAAATCCATATCATCTGGTTGAAGTATTTCAAGGAGATTTCAGCAAGGTTGATCTCAGTTAGGAGAACAAGGAATCAAGAAGAAGGAGAGGCTAAGAAAGGGAAGTAAAGGACCAAGAAAGGAGTCAAAGAACCGAAGGAGATGCGGTATTGGTAAGTGCACTATGAACCTTGACAAATAAGTTGGTTAAGGGATGTGATCCGGCCATTGTATGGCCAGATCCATCAATGGTATAGATTTAGGATTATGATGTTTAAAATGGTAACATATGGACCATAGGGTTCGGCCCCATTGGATGGCCGAACCCCATGGGAAAACTTGGTGATTTTTATGGTGTTTGAGAGATGAAACTCATATTATGTAATGAAGTTTTTTGAAAGGAGTTTAAAGGGAGATAAGATCACTGATTTTGACCAGTTATTACATGGCTGAATCATGTGGTTATTAAGCTAAGTGCTGATCAAAAACTATGGACAAATATTGGAGGGTTTACATCAAGGAAACCTTGGGGTTCGGCCATGTGTATGGCCTAACCCCATGGACTGTTTTTGATGGTTAATTGGTTTAAGTGTAGGATGGAAATTATGTAATCATTATGTGCTTTGATTTAAGAATAAGATAGGTTTATCTATGGACTTAATATAAGAAATTAATTAGCCATCAAAGATGATGGAAAGATGAACAAAAAGAACCAGTTTGGTGGCCAAACCCCACTAATGGTAATTGTTGGACATAGTGGTTAGTTTATATGGAGATATGAAGGGTTTAAGAAGGATCAAATTAAGTGGTGAGGTTCGGCCATGTGTATGGCCAAACCCCACTAAGATGGTTTTATGTTAGGCGATGGAAGTTAGCCAATTTAAAGCAAAGGTTGGTCTCAATGGCACAATCGTAATTATGGGTGAAATGATCAAAAATAAAATGATCATATGATTGGATAAATGGGCTAAAACCAAAGTGGTAAGGTTCAGCCATAATGTATGGCCGAACCCTACCAAGGTTCATTTGGAAGTTTGGGTTAATTAGATGGTTTTAATTAAATAAAAGAGTGACCAAAGTTTTAATGGGTGAGGTTCGGCCATGGCTTTGGCCGAACCCCACTAAGTGGTTCTTGGAACATTAAGCTTTGCTGGAAATTAGGTGGATAAATGATTAACTTGCTGCTATGTACATAAGGTATTTGGATTTCTAGAATGGTGTACAAGCCGTGATCGGAAGACGGTTCAAAGGAAGGGTCAAACAATGTAACATAGTGTAGGTTTTCTACCTTGTTGTAACCACATATCTTATTTGCTGTTTTATGTTTATTTGAATAAGTTATTTGAATGAAATGTTATATTTACAAATGGTATGTTTGCATAGACATCTCATGCACGGCATGGGATGATGGTGTTGTAACCGGAGGCCACACTCCATCGGGGCGTCCGAAAGACCACTGTGGGGTACCTTGATGATGAGAATCCCATCAAGAGGAATCCGGAGGCCACACTCCGTCGGGGCGTCCGAAAGACCAATGTGGGGTACCATGACGATGAGAATCCCGTCAAGAGGAGGCAATGTAGAATGGTGATGGGTGGGACTCATTACATGTCCATTTCATGTAACACCCCGTCCTTTTCACTCTAATTTTCATAGTTTATTTTTTTTTTAAATATAATAATCATGTGATCGGGGCGGAGTGTCACGACGCGAGTTAAGTTCGGATTTCTAAATCCAACCCTTAACTGGCCAAGCCCATGTGCGTATGAACTAAGTCCATAAAACTGATCCGCACATGGTACATATATAACTTGCGGAATTAACTTAGTCTAAATCTAACTGAGGTTATAATAGAACCTATGACTAATCCAATTTTTCATTCTTAGATAGCAAAGTACATAACTTATTCTCCAAAATTACTAATCAATCTTAACTAATCGTTTAATCAAAACATCCAACATAAAACAAACCATAGCATCTATCTTAACTACTTATTACAAGGCAACATAACTAATTACCAAATTACATTGTCCAAATATATCAAATATCAAGTCCATAAAATAGTCCATTCATAATCCATTCCAATCATTCAAACCGCCCAAGTTTCCGTACTTGGTCCTCTTCTCGCTCCACGCTTTTTCCTTTCCCTGCATCATCCACTAAGGATATAGATAGGGCGTTAGATCAATGCGCCCAGTAGTATTTCCGAATAGGGCTACCACATAGTTAGTCAAAAACATGCAAATAGTATAATAATAATACATGTGTGGCAAAATTCTATAAAAACATGCTATGTATGAAATGAGCATGTAATGAGTCCCACCCATCACCATTCAACATAGCCATCACTTGACGGGATTCTCATCGTCAAGGTAACCTACAGTGGTCTTTCGGAAGCCCCGACGGAGTGTGGCCTCTGGATTCCTCCTGATGGGATTCTCATCATCAGGGTACCCCACAGTGGTCTTTCGGACGCCCCGACGGAGTGTGGCCTCCGGTTACAACACCATCATCCCATGCCATGCATGAGATGTCTATGCAAACATGTCATTTAGAAACATAACTTTACAATCATATAAGATATCAAAATCAACATAAACAACATATGAAATAGTGGTTACAATAAAGGTAGGAAACCTACACTAGTTTACTTTGTTTGACCCTTCCTTTGGACCGTCTTCCGATCACGGCTTTGTACACCGTTCTAGAAATCCGAATACCCTATGTACATGGCAGCAAGTTAATCATTTGACCATATGATTCTAATTTGATTTAAATTCCAAAAATCCACTTTGTGGGGTTCGGCCATACCCCATGGCCGAACCTCACCCATTTAAACCTTGATAAATCTTTTATTTACTTAATACCATCTAAGTATCCCAAACTTTTCAAATGACACTTGGTAGGGTTCGGCCATACTACATGGCCAAATCTTACCACCTTAGGTTTTGGCTCATAGGTCCATTCTTTTGATCATTTCATCTTTTCACCCTTATTTACAATAATGCCTCTTCAGGTCATGATACATCTTCGTGCTGCCCGGATGTATGTTGAGCTTGGTCTGATGTGCCTCAACCAACAGCTCTTTTCTGCAGCTTTTTGGCACATATATTCTTCCCCGGAATACAAGACCCTGTCCAGGTCGTAATTCCCATTCCGGTATGACAACGCCAGTGGACATCTTGGCCCATATCTCCTCTACTTTCGGATCTGCTCGTTGCTCTTGTTCAATCTTTGTAACCATGTTGGATCGTATGATCAAATTGTACATACTCCCATGGTTTGTGATGTATAGATTAAACTCACGAATGGAATTCAACATCTCCCATTCGGTCCTGATCAAACATGCCACTGATGCATGAGACACGCGGCTGAGAGCATCTGCCACCTTGTTTGCCTTTCCCAGATGATATCGGAGCGCAAATTCATAGTCCGCCAGATATTCCATCCATCTGCGCTGCCTCAGGTTGAGCTCTTTCTGATCAAATAAATACTTCAAGCTCTTGTGATCTGAAATACTTCAAACTTCTCACCATATAGATAGTGTCTCCAGCTTTTGAGAGCGAAGACCACCGTAGCTAATTCCAGATCATGTGTGGGGTAGAGGCGTTCATGTATCTTTAGTTGTCTTGAACCATATGCCACCACACGATCACGTTGCATGATTGAACATCCCAGTTCCTCTTCTGATGCATCGCATTGTACTTCATAACCTTTGCCTCTTTCCGGCAAAACTAAAATAGGAACAGTTGTAAGTCTCTCTTTCAGCTCCTGAAACCTCTGATTGCACAACTCTGACCACTCATATTTGACTCCTGTTCTACTATTGTGGCCTTGCTGACCACCTCAGCCAATGTGGTGGCATGGACTCAAAAGAGATGTGGCTGAATTTGTAGCACACTGTTTAACTTGTCAGCAGGTTAAGACGGAACACCAGAAGCCACCAGGGTTACTCAAACCCTTAGCAGTGCCGGAATGGAAATGGGAGCACATTTCCATGGACTTTGTGACGGGGTTGCCGAGGTCCTCGAAGGGCAATGATGCAATATGGGTTGTGGTAGACCGATTGACTAAGTCGGCCCACTTTCTACCCATCAGGATGACGGATTCATCAGAGACATTGGGTCGGAGATATATCAAAGATATCATCAGATTACATGGTATCCCACGGACTATAGTGTCCAATAGAGATGGTCGATTCACCGGAAGGGTGTGGCAGAGCATGCAGTTGGCCATGGGGACCGATCTACTTATTAGCACAACATTCCATCCACAGACCGATGCACAATCGGAAAGGACAATACAAACACTGGAGGACATGCTGAGGGCGTGTATGCTAGATGTCAAAGGTGGATGGGAGGATCATTTGCCATTGGTGGAGTTTTCTTATAACAATAGCTACCAAGCAAGCCTTCAGATGGCACCATTCGAAGCTTTGTATGGTAGACCATGCAGGTCACCAGTGTGCTGGACCGAAGTCGGCGAGCCTGCATTAATTGGACCCGAACTAGTTGCAGAAACTACAGCACAGATTCAGTTGATACGTCAGCATTTGTTGACCGCACAGAGTCGGCAAAAGAGCTATGCTGATAAAATGAGGAGGTTTCTCGAATTTGAAGTGGGAGACATGGTATTCTTGAAGGTCTCGCCACGAAAAGGGCACATGAGATTTGGGAAGAAAGGAAAATTGTCGCCAAGATATGTGGGACCATTTTCAATTATCAGAAGGATGGGAGATGTAGCCTATCAGTTGGCACTTCCTTCGCAATTGGCGTCTCTACATGATGTGTTCCATGTGTCGATGCTGAGGAAGTGCAACCCTGATCCATCTCATGTTTTGAATGTGCACGATATAGATGTGCAAAGCGACGTCACTTATGTCGAGAAGCCGGTCAGAATATTAGAGAGTGAGCAAAGGGTGTTGCGTAACCGAGCGATTCAGTTCGTCAAGGTGGTATGGGATCGACATGGTGTTGAGGAAGCCACTTGGGAACTGGAATCGGAGATGAGAACATCTCACCCTGAATTGTTTGTATGATTTACTTTGAAATCCTACTTCGTTCAATTTTCGGGACGAAAATTATAAAAAGAGTATTGTATTGTAACACCCTGGAATTTCAAAGTTAGCAATTTATATGAAATTATTCATATTTACGGAATTGCCATTGATATATTTGAGTTGAATTTAAATGGGTCAGTGGTTCAAATAAGACCCAATGGTCAATAGTTTTAATTACAAAACAAATAAATCGAAAAGATGAAGTTAAACGCGTCAAGAATCATATTTGGGTCAAATTTAGTTAAATGGGTCAAAATGGCTAAATGGGACCCAATGGGTCGAAATGAGCATGATTATTCATGAGTGAGCTCAAAGCTTAATTGGTTTGAGTTTATTAAATATTTGAGTTGGGTTTGAGTTGAAATGAATGATAGGTTTAGTGGAGTTGAATTTATTAGTTAAATTAAATTAAATGAATGAGTTAGGTTGGGTGAGTTGAATAAATGAGTTGGATGAATATGTATTTTTAAGTGAGTGAGATGTAGAGATAGAAGGTTTGTAGGTTGTTTCAAATTCAAACACTAAGAATCGTTGGCTGCATGGGAAACTTATATGCATGTAACTCCCACCCAAGTTAAGAATGAAAATGACGTTACATGGGAGTTACTTGGGTGAGAGTTGAGTATTCAAAATTGTATGCACGTTGGAAATGGAATGGAGTTCATTGTTTGGGTCTTCAAAAGACAGCCAATACATGGAGTGTTATTTCATGTTGGTAACTCCAAGGATGGAGAATGAATGGGTGGCTGTTATGAGGAGTTACAAAAAGAAGTTTTGACTTTTCAAATTCAAAAAGGTACCTCACACGTTGGAACAAGAAAAGGTTTCATGAGGAAACTCCCATTTGGTTTGTTAATGAGAGGAGGGGGGAATCAAGGTTTCTCATCTAAAAGCCAATATTCTATCTATCTCTCTTTGCTGTCCTTGATTTTTCCAAACACCTAGAGCAGCAGCTGGTTGTTTAAATTAGTCCTTGACCATCAAGGAATCAAGAAGAAGGAGAGGCTAAGAAAGGGAAAGGAACAAACCGGAGGGAAGATCAATTGGAGGAGTCGCGGAAACTGTAGGTTTTCGATAAACAATTTTTAAAATCATGATCCGGCCATTGGATGGCCGAATCTAACAAGGGTTAAATATTGGTTGGAAGTGCATGATGAAGATAAAAATGGATTATAGGGTTCGGCCATATGGGATGGCCGAACCCCATGAAAAGATTGGGTCAAATTGGATGGTCTTTTGAACCAAAATCATGGGCTGTTTTTGGATGCTAAATTATATTGATTACATGCCTTGAAAAGTTTTAAAATTATGGTTTTAAGTGTTGTGTGTTGGGCTATGGATTGGCCGAACACATCAAGGAAATTAATCTAGAATTATGATGTTTAAATGACAAAATATGGACCATAGGGTTCGGCCCCATTGGATGGCCGAACCCCATGGAAAAATTTGGTAATTAGTTATGTTGGCTTGTAATAAGTAGTTAAGATAGATGCTATGGTTTGTTTTATGTTGGATGTTTTGATTAAACGATTAGTTAAGATTGATTAGCAATTTTGGAGAATAAGTTATGTACTTTGCTATCTAAGAATGAAAAATTGGATTAGTCATAGGTTCTATTATAACCTCAGTTAGATTTAGACTAAGTTAATTCCGCAAGTTATATATGTACCATGTGCGGATCAGTTTTATGGACTTAGTTCATACGCACATGGGCTTGGCCAATTAAGGGTCGGATTTAGAAATCCGAACTTAACTCGCGTCGTGACACTCCGCCCCGATCACATGATTATTATATTTAAAAAAAAAATAAACTCTAAAAATTAGAGTGAAAAGGGCGGGGTGTTACATTTCATACATAGCATATTTTATGAAATTTTGACACACATGTATTATTATATTATTTGCATGTTTTTACACTAACCTTGTGGTAGCCCTATTCGGAAACACTACTGAGCGCGTTGATCTAAAGCCCTATCTCTACCCTTAGTGGATGACGCAGGAAAGACAACGAAAGACGATCGAGAAGGGGACCAAGCTAAGAAGCTTGGGGGGTTTGAATGATTGGAATGGACTATGAATGGACCATTTATGAACTTGTTATTTGATTTGTCTGGACAATGTAATTTGATAGCTAGATGATGTTGGCATGTAATAATGTAGTTAAGTAGCTACTATGGTTTGGTTTATTTGGATGGTTTGGAATGAATGGTAGATTAAAGTTAAATAGTAATTTTGGAGAATAAATTATGTACTTTGCTATCTAAGAATGGAAAATTGGAATAGTCATAGGATCTATTATAACCTCAGTTAGATTAAGACTAAGTTAATTCCGCAGGTTGTATTTGTACCATGTGTGGATCAGTTTTATGGACTTAGTTCATACGCACATGGGCTTGGCCAGTTAAGGGTCGGATTTAGAGATCCGAACTTAACTCGCGTCGTGACACTCCGCCCCGATCACTAGATTATTATATTTAAAAGAAAAAACTCTGATTATTAGAGTGAAAAGGGCGGGGTGTTACAATAGGGTCCATGCAAGAGATCCTTTGCTATAATAAGACTAGGGTTCGGCCATGAGATGGCCGGACCACTTTCCTTGACCATCTTACTTAATCAAAATTCTATCAAGTACTTACCGGTTCCGCGACTCCTCCGGTTTTCTTCTCTCCTTCTTGTTCCTTTGATCTTCCTCTTCCTTAACCTTTTCTTCCTCCTTGATCCTTGGCCTAGTGTGTGATCTTGAGAGGTCTTGAGATGAAACTTCAAGAAGAGGGTTCGGCCAAGAGTGTGGGTTTGAGAGAGAGAGAAAGGCTTGAGATAGAAAACTCTTAAGTCTTTTCTCCTTTGTCCAAGAGAGTGATCAGCCAAGGGTGGTGCCTTTTTGTAAAGCCCTTTTGTAACTCCCATAACTCATTACCTTCTCATTGATACTTACATTGGGGGTTTCATCCTTGAGATGAAACTCCCATGTCTCCAATGGTGCTATGGGTATGCCTTTGTGTAACCTCCACCAACCTTTCTCCTCCCGTTAATGGTTCATTTGGGGGTTTCATCCATGAGATGAAACTCCCATGTCTCCAAGGTGTAGTTTTAACTTTAGACCACAAAACCGTCCACCTCCATTAGTGATTCATTTGGGGGTTTCATCCATGAGATGAAACTCTCAACCGTTTGCCCCTTGGTTACCTTGTGTAACAACAAAACCATCCCCTCCCATTAATGACCCATTTGGGGGTTTCATCCATGAGATGAAGCTCCCATGACTCCACCATGTGCTATGGGTTTGAATTGTGTAACCCCCAAAACCTTTTCATCTCCTCATCAATGAGCCTTTGGAGTTTCATCCCATGAGATGAAACTCCCACACCTCCAACGTGTAACCTTGACTTGGTCTTGGTGGGATGCACCTCTCCACCTTCCCACTCCACTCACTTGAGATTAATGTCCCTCTAGCTTCTAATCAACTCAACTTTTTAACTCAGCTCACCTCTTTAATTCAACTCTTTTAACTCACTTAAAAATCAATTCAATCACTTGATTCTATTCCAACTTCACTCAACCCAATTTAATTAGGCTTGAACTCACTTGGTGGTCAACCAAGTCAACCACGATCCATTGGGTCCCAATTGGGCATTTTGACCCAATTAACAATCTTGACCCAAATGAATACATCTTACCCATTTAATTCCAATTGGACCTTATCCAATATCCGTTGGGTCTTAATTGGGCAATTGACCCAACACCTTACCCATCTAAGGTCCATATCCATTAATTCACCAATTAAATGGGCAATTCCCATAAATATTTATAACTTGAAAATCCGGGGTGTTACACATATGATCCCTCCCATGCCATCCATGAGATGTAAATGCAAACATGCCATTTCATAATAGACAACATAGCATTAAAATCCCATACTTAAAACATAGCACTTTGATACAAAAAAATAGATCATTAAACATAGAGATAAAAACCATTCATATACATAGTCCAAGGTTATCAACAAGGTAGGAATCCTACTCACGTCCAAATATTGTATCCTTGCGTTTTCATCTAAACTGATCACCGATCACGTCAATGTAACGCCCCGCCCTTTTTCACCCGTTTTCCGAAAATCAGAGTCTATTTTTTTTTTTTTTTTAAATAGAAGAGTGAGAGAGGGCCCGGACGCCACGACGCGAGTTAAGTCCGAGCTTCTAAAGCCCGACCCTTAACTGGCCAACCCCACGCGTGCGCGGAACTAAGTCCACGAGAATGGTTCACGCGTAGGAAGTAAGCTCGTGGATTATGATTATTGCGGAACATGATAATGGAGTCTATCCTACCGGTTTTTAGATAGAAGGGAAGATACAACATTGAATTTACCAAAATGCCCCTATGTTCATGATTATATCACAAAATGTATCGTCCATAAGTAACGTCCAAAACCATCGCAAGAAACGTAAATTTATACAACCCGACAAGCTAAGTTACTTTAAAATTATATCTCCAAAATGTAAACATAATATAAACTAGGACTGCACTTTCCAAGCTCCTAAGCTTGGCCTCCGGTATGTCCACCGCTTCCTGCCTCTCCTGCGTCATCAGCTAGGGTAGAAGTAGGGCGTTAGTCAACGCGCCCAGTAGGAGTCCGAGTAGGGCTAGCATATGGATTAGTGATACACACATATCGATAACATAAAATACAACAAAATAAGTATGTGATGAATGCTATGTCATGGGTGCTTATGTCATGTGTCCCACCCATTATCCGTATGATCATACAATATCTTGTTCCCCATGTTTGTTTCTCGGTCGCCCCGACGGAGCATGGACTCCGGTTATCGAACTATCCCCATGTGTGATTCTCGGTCGCCCCGACGGAGCATGGACTCCGGTCATAGCCCTCAGGCTATCCCCATGTCTGATTCTCGGTCGCCCCGACGGAGCATGGACTCCGGTTTGTTTATTTTTTTCCGCCCATGCCATGCATGAGATGTAGTGCATTATGCTATGTAATATATATATGTAATCCATGTACTCAACATATCATACATAGCCATATAATGCATAATATTAAAATATAATCCATATGATTCATAACTTAAAACTCATCATAAGATAAATCATAATCATAAATCTATCATAAACCAAATCAAAATAATTTAAAACACCATCACATATCCATCGCTTACAAAGAGGTAGGAATCCTACCGAATACCGTGTCGCGTTCCGTTATGCTTCCCGTTCGATAATCCGGTCGCCGATCGCGTACCGTTTGCGACGCCCGATACCTTATTACATTTACCGAATTAGTCCATACATCGTCTATGATTAAGTCCCTAACTTAGCCCATTATCCATTGGTTCTAGACTCATACATAGATCCAATTTTGGCCAAATTTAAAATTCCGATTTGCGAGCCTAAAACGCAGCAACGAATCGCTTTACTTAACCATTCATAATATTTCCATTTTCATGTCCAACCCCCATAGGGTTTGGCCATGTACCATGGTCAAACCCATGGTCCTTCAATGTGGCCACAAATTACAGTTTTGCCACTCTCCTTCCATGGTAAATCATCCATTCATTTATGTGCATTCTAAGTCCAAGATTCATTCATACTTAGGTCCATTCAATCATGACCTTACATCATAAAATCAGCCACCTAATATTTAATTTTGAAAAATAATTACTCCCACACCTAATTCCACATTTTGGCCTAAGGTGTGGCCCACATATCATTTTTATAAATCCATCAAAATCTAGTATTCTTCTACATTATTTTCCATTTATTAAAGCCACTAATCACTACCCTAAGGTTCACCTTTATGGATACCATTTTCAAAGACTAAGTTTTGTCCCAAAATAATCCAATTTAAAATCACAAAACTTTAATCATTTTGGCCCTTTAAATCAAACTCCTAAACATTGATACATGCATTTAACCTTAGCCTAAAATTGATCAAAATTTGGGTCATGGGTTCGGCCATACACCATGGCCGAACCCATGATGTTTCTTTCCCCATTTTTTCTTGGTTTCAATTACCCATTTAACATACCTCCAATGAAAATTAAATCATCCATTTAAATCGCCATCTTTATTCCATTTAAACATCACATATCATACTTGTAACACCCATACAATCTATCCATTTTTCTTAACCAATTTCTTTACTTTCCCATCATTAAAAATTATTAATTATCACCATAGGGTTCGGCCATACACCATGGCCGAACCCATGGTTCATGGCTCATCATCCATTGATGCCATTCTTAGACCAATGTTTTTGTCCAAAAGACATCCATTTTTTTTTAAAATCAATAGTCCTCATTCATTTTGGCCCTCTAAAAAATATCATACACTTTGTAAATCCATTTAAATTTCATCATTAACCTAACCTAATTTCCATTTTGTTTAACCACATATATAAACCCTATTTAGCCCATGAATGACCTAAAACATGGGTCATGGGTTCGGCCATACACCATGGCCGAACCCATGATGTCTTTCCCTCATTTTAACTTGGGTCCTTTATCACATTTAGGTCCATTAGAAGGTCCTTCCATGAGGGGATCTCATCATACACTTAGATCACTTCTTTTCAATCAACACTAACTACGCTTATAGTCTATAAAAAAAAACACCAACATTTCCTTATGATTTTCTTATCCTAACATTCCTTTAAAATCACCCATTTTTAATCATTTGAAATCTAACTTTCATTAACCACTCTCCTTAAAACACTAAAATTCAAAATCACTAGTGTTTTCTCATTTACAAAACTAAGTCTCATTAACCATTCTTCAAAATTTTAAACCTT
Organism: Chimonanthus salicifolius; assembly: GCA_013350335.1. Lineage (NCBI taxonomy): Eukaryota > Viridiplantae > Streptophyta > Magnoliopsida > Laurales > Calycanthaceae > Chimonanthus > Chimonanthus salicifolius. The sequence goes on along the minus strand of CM023537.1, from coordinate 39,808,502 downwards.
AACATCTTAATAAATTCATCACCATTATTCACCATGGGGTTCGGCCATGCTACATGGCCGAACCCTATGGTCATCCATTCATTCCATTCTATGCCTTTCAAGGCCATGAAAGATCACCCATATTTTCATGAAATTTCCTTATTCAAAACCTCTTAAAATTTATCAACTTTTAATCAATTTAACATCTTGAAATCCTCATAAAACCATTGATCATTCTCCATACTTTTAAACCTTCAAACCCTAATTAAAAATCATCCAACATTGGCCATGGGGTTCGGCCATGCTACATGGCCGAACCCTATGGCCCATTAATCCATTAAAATCCCATTTTCCTATGCTTAATAAAGACTCAAAATTCCATTTTTCCATTTCCTCTTTTCTTAAATCCATTCCTCCATTTTTATCCATTTCTTAGCCTTCCATTTGATGGATTTTAGATCCATGGCCCACAACATTTTTGGTCATGTTTAGTCTAAGAATGGATTCCATATCTTATCTTTAAAAATATAAACTCTTGTTTAAGAAATTCTTACCGCACCGACGACTCCTCCGGTCCTTCTTTCTTCTTTGTTTTCCTTAGCCCTTTCTCCTTCTTTCTCTTCTTGATGATCGGCTAGATGAGCTTGATCAATGGTGGGACATGCTTGGATTGGCTAAGATAGTGTTAGGTTTAGAGAGAGGGGAAGAGGGGGAGATGATGAAGAATGGTAACTCTTGATCTTCAAGAGTTGAATCCAAGATTCCACCTCTTTTCTTCTCTTCTTCTCTTCTTTTTTTCTTCTAAGTTTTCTTCACTTTCTCCTTGCAAGGTGAAAAACGAATTTCCTTGTGTGTGTGGAGGGCTAGAGTCAAATGGGTAGTTTGAAATGAGATGGAGGTGGTTAGAGTGGTCTTCACTCAAGCATTAACTTTCTCACCAACCAAGCATGGGTTGGCTTGACTTTGGTGGTGGTGGTTGAGATCCAACCACCATTCAAGCCCATGGTTTTAATTTGTGTTTTCTTGAGGTGGTTTGTGTTTGTAGGAGTGGTTTTGACCACTTAACCATTTGACCATTTTAATCTTAGGTTGATTAACTTAGATCACCTTGATCCCTTGATTAATTTAATTAATCACTTTCTATTTAATTTAATCCCATTAATTTCCCTCCATGATCCACCCATGGTTGACCAAGTCAACCATGGTGGTCGGCCCCACTACTCTTGGGTCCACACGCCACCTCAATGGGTGAGGTGGAGGTGGGCCCCATTGGCCATGTTGCCTTGGTCCATTTATCACCTAATTTAGGTGATTTAAATTTTATTAATTATATCCCTTTTATTGGATCATCATTGGGCCCATGGCCCAATTTGATTCTTGTCTTACCCATTTATCTTAGGGCTTAGTTACCTTAGCCCATTGGGTCCCACATGGCTCTTTGACCCAAATTGACCAATTACATGTATCAATTTCAATTCAAGGTTTATTGGGTAACCATTGGGCCCATGGCCCAATTAGATTCCCTCATTTTCCACTTACCTTAGGATTTGAACCGATTTTGATCCATTGGGCCCCACATGGCTATCGGCCCCACTTTGACCATCGTTGACCCGATTAGTCCTCATTGACCCATTTAATGGATTTCATCCAACCCATGGCCCAATTGGGCCATCCTTGGGCCATTGTCCCAAAATTTGGTCCATTTAGCATTTTATTACATCAAACTTCAATTTAAAATGAATAAATGCCAATATATATATTTATCAAAAATTCGGGTTATTACAGTCAAAGCCGATCGTACATCCGTTTGTGAAATCCCGTTACCTTATTACATTTAACACATATACATACATCAATTTGGTGATCCATTTACTTTCCATCAACCCCTATATCATCCTGTGTTCATTTCCATTTACAATCGTAGTCTTTTATCCGGTTAAGTCCCCCAAGGGGTTTCGGCCATACATTAGGGCTGAAAAATGTTTAAGTTCACAACAAAAACCCACCAATGGGGTTTGGCCATACAACATGATCGAACCTCATTTTTTGTCTTCTTGACCCTCCTTTTAGTCCTTGTTTATTTTAGACAAAGCGGGTCCAACATCATTCGTTCTTTGATTCCTTAATCTACTAATATTTCATAGTTAATCACACTTAGGTCCATAACAAATTCATCCATGGGGTTTGGCCATACAACATGGCCGAACCCATGGTTCACCCATTCCATCATCATTTCTTTTTCTTTTATTTCTTAGCTTGATCACCCATAGTTAATCATTTAATTTATTAAACATACATAGATCCACAAAATGATCCATAAAAAATGATTCATGGGGTTCGGCCACACCACATGGCCGAACCCATGATTCCTCATTTCCCTCTTCTCCTTTCTTAACTTGATAGTCTGTAATTCAATCTTTTAAAACATATTAGATCCATAAAAATCCCTCCATGGGGTTCGGCCATACAGCATAGCCGAACCCATGGCTCCTTCTCTTCATCCTATTTTCCATTTTCATATCACCTTGAGGATGGTTTTCTTAAAAATCACATACAATAAGTTTTAGGTCATTTGATGGGGTTCGGCCATACATCATGACCGAACCTCATCCAAACTCTTTTTGAGCCCTCATATGATCTCCATAAAATTTAGGGTTTGGCCATGCAAGAGGCAGACCGTTGTTCTTGGTTATTTCCTTTATGAACATGATCCCTTATATTTAACATACAAAACTCACTTTATGGGTTCTTACATTTCATCCTATTTCCATCTTATAGGTCTTTACATCCAACATGTTCAACACTTGATGGGGTTCGGCCATACAACATGGCCGAACCTCATCTTGTCTTTCCTTGAATGAATCTTAGATCCATGGCCTTATAATCATTTGGCTGACCGTTTTAATCCCATATGGAACCCCATGGCTTCTGCCATTCCATATCCGAAACCATTGTTCCCTTGGTTTCTTACATTTTTAGTAACATGAAACATAAACCTTACCTTTTCCGCGTCTCCTTCGTTTTCTTTCGTTCCGTCTTGCTCCTCCGTTCTTCTCCTTCCTTAGTCCTTTCTTTTTCCTCCTTCATTCTTCAGTTTCTCCAAGTTTTAGTGCCGAAATGGGAGAGAGAGAGAGATAGAGAAGAGAAGAAGATCTCTTGGTTTCTTAGAGGTGTAATCGGCCAAGGAGTGAAGGTTTGAAGAGGGACAGAGATGAGATGAACTCTTTCTTTGTCTCAATGAGAGAATTGGCCTTAGAGTTTTGAGAGCGAGGGAGAGAGGGGATGAGATGAAACACTCACTAGTTCCTTTGGTCTAAGGGAGGATCGGCCAAGAGAGGGCTTTAGTCTTGTGTAAGCCATTTCTATCTTGCCCTAGGGTTTCTTGGGTAAGCCCTAAACTGCCAACCACCCACATTAAGATGTGGTCTTTCCCATGTGTCCCTTGGCTAACCAAGAGGGCACATGACTTACACTCGGCATTCTCCCTCTACCGAACAGTTTTGTGTCTAGGGTTTCCATCCCATGGAAACCCTCCACCTCCCCTTTGACTCACTTAAGTCCCTTCCACTTCCATGTGACTCACCTCCCATTCAACTCACTTCACTTAAATGAAACTCATTCCCCTAACTCAAGCACTTGAGTTCATGTCCATCTAACTTAAGTGATTTAATTAAATAATTTCACTCAACTCACTTCACTTGACCCTCTTGGACTCACCCATGAACTCACCCATGGTTGACCTGTAACGCCCCACCCTTTTTCACTCGCTTTCCGAAAATCAGAGCCTATTTTTTTTTTTAAAAGAGTGATAGAGAGCGGGGCGTCACGACGCGAACTAAGTCTAAACTTCTAAAGTTCGACCCTTAACTGGCCAACCCTATGTGTGCATGGACTAAGTCCATAAAAACAGTTCACACATAACAATATAAATATGCAGATTAAAATCATAATCTACGGATTATAATAGAACCTAGATCTATGCCTTTTTAGATAGCAAAGTACTTCAAGTCTTTAACCATAATTAAACTTAACTTAAATATCCAACAAACTATTCAGACCATAGCAAAATTATCTAAGTTATTACATGCCGAATTCTAGCTACTCAAATTAGAAGTCCATGAGTATTTTAAGCAAAATAAAAACCAAAAGCATCCAAGCTCCTATGCGTGGCCCTTTTCGCATTCATCGTTCCCCTCGTTTCCTGTATCATCCACTAGGGTAGAAGTATGGCGTTAAAAAAACGCGCCCAGTAGGTATTACATTTAGGGTCAACACATGGTTAGTACAAATCATATATAATAATATAAAGTCAAAACCATATAAAACAATGCCATGTCATGATGTCAAATGCAATGAGTCCCACCCATCACAAGTACAGATAACCTCTTGATGGAATTCTCATCATCAAGGTACCCCCACATAGGTCTTTCGGACGCCCCGACGGAGTGTGGCCCCTCCGGTTTCTTCTTGATGGGAAATGCACATCAAGGTATCCCCACTTTGGTCTTTCAGACGCCCCGACGGAGTGTGGTCCCTCCGGTTATATATCCTTCACCCCATGCCATGCATGAGTTGCTAATGAAACACATGTTATTTTATATTGTAAACATAGCATTAAAACTCACATTTGAGACATATCTTTTACAACGTAAATTCATCAAATTAAGATAAAAACATTGTACATAAACCCATGGTTTCAAAGAGGTAGAATCCTACCAAAGACCACTAAGTGTCCTTGCTTCTTAATCCGGCAACCGCTCACGATCGCACACCATTTTTGAGGTCCCGTCACCTTATTACACAACAATCAATCATACCATGTTCAATTTGATTTCTTGTTATAACTTATTCCATAAACCCAACTTTGTGGGGTTCGGCCATACACTATGGCCGAACCTCACCTCTTTGGCTTTAGTTCCCTTTTTTCTCATTTAACTTAAGTCCAAGATCATATCACTTCTTATTCATTTAATCTAACATACATAAACCCTAAGTCCATCAAACCTTCCCCATGGGGTTCGGCCATACACCATGGCCGAACCCATGGTCCATTATTTCCACTTAATTACAATATTGCCATTCTTCTATCCATGGCTAACATTCCATTAATCTAACCATTCATACATTAACCATTTAACACACATAACAACCTAAGTCCATAAAATTCCTTAGTGGGGTTCGGCCATACAACATGGCTGAACCTCGCCATCTTGGTTTCCGATCCCTTCTTCAAATCCTTTTATTCATTAGTCTCATAAAAATATTCCCCATGGGGTCACCATGGCCGAACCCATGGTCCCTTATTTTTATTATTTACCTCCTTGCCATTATCCTATCACCTTATGTTTAGGTTCCAAAGCATAGGTCCATTAATTTATTTAATCATGCATAGCATAAAACCCTAATAGATCCCTCCATTCTTTAATTTGATCCTTCATTCATTTTGATATATTAGATCCATAATTGACCCATAAAATTGCTTCATGGGGTTCGGACATACACCATGGCCGAACCCTATGATGTCTAACTTTCCAATTTTTCTCCATTGCATCCATTACCATTTTCAAGTCCATAAAATAAACCCTAGTGGGGTTCGGCCATACACCATGGCCGAACCTCACTCATTTGCCTTTGGTCCCCCTTTTATTCCTTGATCTTCCACCTATTTCATACATGGTTCATGCTTAGCATCTTAGCCATAATAAAATTAGGGTTCGGCCATGCAATGGCCAAACCATGTCCTTACCCATATATCTTTTTTAAACCCTTTTAAAAACATTCATAACATTCCATGGTTTTCATCCCTCAGAAACCCATAAAATAACCAATGTCTTTCCATGGGGTTCGGCCATACATATGGCCGAACCCTATGGTTCATCCTTCGATTAAATAACTATATTCATCCCCTAATTTTTCTTCCATGGGGTTCGGCCATGCACCATGGCCGAACCCTATGGTTCCTTTCTTTAAATAAAATTATCAAAATACTTACCGGTTCAGCGACTCCTCCGGTTTTCCTTCGCTCCGACTTGTCCTTCTGATCCTTTCCTTCCTTAGCCTCTTTTGTATGTATTTCTATTTGATCTTTCACATAGTTGGCTACCCTCTACAACGTTTGGCTAGAATCTGGCTGCCAAGATCAAACACCTCTTGTTCACACTGCCGAGAACTCCTTATTGCCAGAGCACATAGCGTCAAGCCCTCCCTTGATTTGTGTATACCGAGCGCCCCTTTTGTTTATGCTGCCTCTCTTTTATAAAACTTCCACTCGGTCCTATCTTTAGAAGATGCTGAGACCCTTCAATTTAGCAATTCTCTTGTATCGCTCTTAACAAAGGAAAGGACACCTTTTAAAGAAAACTCTAGCACATCAGCGTGGATGCGCATATCTCATGTATGGCCAAGCAACCTATATGTAATTTTAGCCATCTTCTTTATTTGGATTAGGCAATTAGATGTCATTGCCTAACCCCAACACATCTACACGTGTTGCCCATTTTAGGACAATCCTTGTTCGACTAAAACTCCTTGATTTTCTGAGAAGAAATCTTAGCCTTAGCTGTGGTGTGTGCGTGTGTGTCATCCTTATCCAGACCGTCCCTTATTTATAGATATATTGCATTACCATTTTAATTCAGCCCCATTTAATTAGGCTTGAACTCACTTGGTGGTCAACCAAGTTAACCACGACCCATTGGGTCCCAATTGGACATTTTGACCCAAATAACAACATTGACCCAATTAAATGCGCCTTACCCATTTACTTTAAATTGAACCTTATACCATAACCGTTGGGTCCTAATTGGGCCATTGACCCAACACCTTACCCATCTAGGGTTCATATCTGTTAATTCACAATTAAAATAGCAAATTCCGTAAATATTGATAACATGGAATTCCGAAGTGTTACATGACAAAGTCAACCATGGTAGCAGCCGCCACTAGTTACCTTAGACCACAAGCCACCTCACATGATGAGGTGGAGTTGGGTCCCACTTGGCTATGCCACTTCCATGTCACCTCACACTTGCCACCTCACTTGGTGAGGTGGATCCCATGCCTTAGTTCTTAATTGGGTACATGACCCGATTAAATCAATTTCTTACCCATTTACCTAAACATCAATTCATCTTGACCCGTTGGGTCCCAATTGGGTATTTGACCCAATTGACCACATTCACCCAATTAATTAGAATCAACCTATCCATGATCCATTGGATCATTATTGGGCCATTGCCCCAATTCTTATCCATCTAGCATTTATTCCATCTATCAATCTTAAATTTACCAATTAAAATAGATAATAACCAATATAATAATTGCATTGAAAATCTGGGCTATTACAATGTTACCATCTTTTGAAAATTTCAAACAACTTATACAAAAAGCTCAGGATGAGCTACTCTCATTTCTGATTCAAGTTCCTAAGTGGCTTCCTTATTACCATGTCGATCCCATACCACCTTAACGAACTGAATGGCTCGGTTCCGGATCACCCTCTGTTCTTTCCTGATCACTCTGACCAGTCTTTCAACATAATTCACGTCGCTTTTCACATCAACATCTTATACGTTCAACACGTGTGAAGGATCAGGATTGTATTTCCTCAACATAGAATCGTGGAATACATCGTGCAAAGATGACAACTGTGGAGGAAGTGTCAGTTGATAAGCCACTTCCCCCACCATGTTTAGGATTGGAAATGGCCCCACAAATCTGGGCGACAGTTTCCCTTTGTTCCCAAATCGCATGTGTCCCTTTCGTGTTGAGACATTCAAGAACACTAAGTTTCCCACTTCGAACTCAAAGAACCTCCTTCTCTTATCAGTATAGCTCTTCTGACGATGCTGTACAGTAAGTAGTATCAACTTAATATGTTTTGTGGTCTCTGCAACTAGCTCGAGTCCAATAAGTGCAGGTTCACCGGCCTCTGTCCAACACACTGGTGATCCTCATGTAATGCCCCGCCCTTTTTCACTATGCCGAAAATCAGAGTCTATTTTTTTTTATTATAATAGAAAAGTGAGAGAGAGCAGGACGCCACGACGCGAGGTAAGTCCGAGTTTCTAACGCCCGACCCTTAACTGGCCAAACATACATGTGCGTGAACCAAGTCCACTAAAATGGTTCATACATACTTAATTTAACATGCGGAATAATTCATAAGTGCGGAATTATAATAGAATGTCTATCCTATTTCATTTTAGATAGCAAAGTAGTTCGTCGCTTAACCATAATTAATTTAAGTTTCAATATCCAAAATTAAACATTCCAAACAATAGCAAAATATCTAAGTTATTACATGCCCAAATGCTAGATACTCAAATTACATTGTCCATGAGTAACTTAAACAAAATGAAGCTTAATCATCCAAGCTCCTAAGCTTGGCTCCGATCACATCCTTCGTTCCGTCTATTTCCTGTGTCATCAACTAGGGTAGAAGTAGGCTTTAGACAATGCGCCCAATAGGTACTCCAATTAGGGTTAACACATGGGTTAGTACCAAAAATCCAGATATAATATATCATACCATACTTCTAAGGCATCGTATCCAAAATAGTGTAGGATAATAGAGATCTAATCATACAGATAAAAACCAGAAACATTGCATGATAATAGAGATCATAATCATGCTGAATCAATGCCATGCCATGGGTGTCATATGCCATGAGTCCCACGCATCACCCATATTACAAAACAAATAGTATCCTCTTCATGGAACACTCATCATCCAGGTGTCTCCACAGTTGCCTTACGGACGCCCCGACGGAATGTGGCCTCTGGTTACCTCTTGATGGGATAATGCACATCAAGGTCTTCCTCTTGATGGAATACTCCTCATTAAGGTATCCCCCACGGTTGCCTTACGGACGCCCCAAACGAGCGTGGACTCCGGTTATATTTCATCGCTCCCATGCCATGAATGAGATGCAAATGCCAACATGCTATGTAAAAATACAAATCATAGCATTTAAAATTCCATATTTGAAACATATCATTTATACAAAATAACTCATCAAAATATGAATTGAAATCATCATATATACATATCCATGTTTCTCAAATAAGGTAGGAATCCTACTAATGACCACTAGTGTGTCCTTGCGTTTTTGTTTGAAAATCGATCACCGATCGTACACTGCTTGTGAGGTCCCGTTACCTTATTACATATCAATCAATCAAACCCATGTTCTATTTGATTTCCAATCATGTCTAAGTCCATAAACACACCTTAGTGGGGTCCAACCATACAACATGGCCGAACCTCACTCACTTGGTTTGAGTCCCTCTTTTTAATCCTTTGATCTTTTAATTAAGTCCAAGATCATGCCATCTTTTGGTTCATCAATCCATACACACATATAAGTTAATCATCTAACATTCATAAAACCCTAAGTCCACAAAAACCTTCTCCATCGGGTTCGGCCATACACCATGGCCGAACCCATTGTCCATCATTCTTATCCCATTTACATCTTACCCATTATTTCCATCACCTCATACTTATATCCAAAACATAGATCCATAATTACACATTTCATGCATGGATCCACAAATGATCCATCAACATAAAACCCATACTAAAATCCTTCCATCTTCTTGCATATACATTCATTTATTAAATCATACATAGATCTCTAAATGAACCTTTTTAAAATTACTCCATGGGGTTCAACCATGTACCATGGCCGAACCATGATGTCTCAATTTCCATCTTCTCCTTTAAATCCTTTATAATCTTAGGTCCATAACTGATCCATAATCATAGATCCACAAATGATTCATTAATCATGACATAATCCATATATGACCCATTAAAATGGTTTATGGGGTTCGGCCATTCATCATGGTCGAACACATCATGTCATTTCTTACTTTTTTTCTTAAATCATTCCCAACACTAGATCCATAAACCAAGTCCCTCCATTGGAGGTTTAATCATATACTTAGATTCATCAATTAAACCCTAGGATCCATAATACGTCCATTAATTTTTCTCCATGGGGTTCGGCCAGAAACCATGGCCGAACCCATGGTCCATGGTTCTTCATCATTATAACATTTGAGACCATTTAAAAATCAATAACATTCCTCCTTATTTCCATGATCTAAATACATGTAAATAATTCAATATTTCTCCATGGGGTTCGGCCATACACCATGGCTGAACCCATGGTCCATAGTTCTCCACCCTTTACATCATTTAGACCCATTTACCACCATCAACATTCCTCCACTATTTCCATCATTTAAACCCTTTTAAAACCTTAATACCTTCCCATGGTTTAACCACCTTTAAAACCATTTAAATCAATGATATTCTTCCATAGGGTTTGGCCATACAACATGGCCAAACCCTATGGTTCATCAATTCATTCTAAAAGTCATACTTCCAAGATTTAATCCTTTGATGGGGTTCGGCCATACACCATGGCCGAACCTCATCAATCCCCTTTTTGTCCTTGATGGTTCTTACACATACAATTTAGGGTTTGGCCATGCAAGGGCCAAACCATGATCCTTGATCATCCACCATTTCCCATATGGTAATGCATAAGTCCTTAGCCACAACAAGATTAGGGTTCGGCCATTGCATGTTCCTTGACCATCTTACTTACTAAAATCTCATTGAGCACTTACCGATTCCGCGACTTCTCCGGTTTCTTTCTCTCCTTCTTGCTCCTTTCCTTCCTTAGCTTCTTCTTCTTTCCTTCTTGATCCTTGGCCGAGATTGATCTTGATAAAATCTCTAGGAGTAGTTCGGCCAAGAGATATAGGTTTGAGAGAGGGAGAGAGAGAGGAGATTTAAGATAAAAACTCTAAGTGTTCTCTTCTTTGTTCAATGAGAGTGGTTGGCCTGAGTGAGAGAGGGAGAGAGTGAGATGAGACTCCAAGTCTTGTTCTATGAGAGTGGTCGGCCAAGGGTGGTGTCCTTTGTGTTGATGCCCTTTTGTAACTCCCATGACCTTTCACCTCCTCATTGATACTTATTTTGGGGGTTTCATCCCATGAGTCCCCACCATATGACCCTTGGGTTTCCATCATAAGATGGGAACCCTCCATGTTCCAACGTGTACACTTGGACATGTGTTGTGTAACATCAAAACCCTCCAACTTCCTTGTCTTGATCAATGAGGATCGGCCAAAGGTGTTGTCCTTTGGTGATGCCCTTTTGTAACTCCCATGCCCCTTCACCTCCCTCCTTAATGTTCCATTTGGAGGTTTCATCCATGAGATGAAACACTCCCAGCGTTTGACCCTTGGGTTTCCATCTTATGATGGAAACCCCCCCATCTCTCCAACGTGTAAGCTTTTGTGTAACCTCCAAAACCTTTGACCTCCTCATTACTGATCCATTTGGAGTTTCATCCCATGAGATGAAACTCCCATGTCTCCAACGTGTAGTCTTGACTTGGGTCTCATGAGATGCATCACTCTACCTACCCACTCCACTCACTTGAGATCAAAGTCCCATTAACTTCCTATTCAACTCATATTTTTAACTCAACTCATAATTTTAATTCAACTCATCGACTCACTTAAAATCAACTCAAATACTTGATTCCATTTCCATCTTAATTTAGCCATATTTTAACTAAGCTTGAACACACTTGGTGGGCAACCAAGTCAACCATGACCCATTGGGTCCCAATTGGGCATTTGACTCAATTGACAACCTTGACCCAATTAAATAAATCTCACCCATTTATTTCAATTGAATCATACCCACAATCCGTTGGGTCTTAATTGGGTAATTGACCCAACAATTTACCCATCTAAGGTCCATATCCATTAATTCACAAATTAAATGGGCAATTTCCATAAATATTTATAACTTGAAAATCCGGGGTGTTACAATACAACCCTCTTTTTAAAATTTTCGTCCCGAAAATCGAGCGAAGTAGGGTTTCAAACAAATTACTTCAAAATCACTCATATTAACCTATGAGTTTCATTATCGCAGAATTTACTCTATCTCATGTTATCTCTTTTTCTCGTGAGCCCATTTGTGATCTAACGCAGATCAATGTACTCTGTTTCATTTTACCTGTTACCAAGATATTTTCCATACATACTCGTCCAATACGTTCATTCGTCTACTCTCTGTGTGGGGTTAGTGACGACCTTGCCCCCCATTGAAACTTTGTTAGTGAGGTAGCCTGCCAATGCAAACCTATGCTCAAGGCTTTTGCTGATTCCCTTTTTAACTAGGTTTCTAGCTGCACTCTCCTGGAACTCCATCGGCTAACTATAGAGTCAGCTGATCAGTCTAACTTGGTAGTCGCCCATAGCTTCCCATTCGAGTTTCACTAGACTCTTATCTTTTTCACTAAGTACATCTCCAAAATTAAGCATATCTTCATTTGCACATAAGTCACTATGTGACTAACACCTTTTGTTCAAAACTTCTATGATACCGAGTATCTCTCAACACTAACTTTCCTGTGATACAAGTCGTAATACGACTAACACCTTTTTCTTATAACGTGGGACGTAGATCGAAACACGTCCCAATCATTAGAATAATACGTCATCTATGGGACCAACAGGTCCATTACACTACAAACATGTTTACCATGGTACCGAAACTCGGCATCAATCCAAACCACCCTGGGAACCATCATCCACGGTTATACACCTCCATCCCTGGTATCACGCTATCAGTGAGTATCATTTATCCATGGTTAATAACCATCCATGAATATAATCCTTCCATGGGCTTATTCCATCCTTGATCATAATTAATCCAAGCACATCATCCACCATAAGATATTCTATCCATAGGAACAACACTCGAATGAATCACCACGTGACTGTGGCAACAATATCAAATCATAAATATACCCCGACCCCTAGCAAAACTTAGGGCCCATGACTTACTAAGCGGAAGACCAACGTCCCACGTGATCAAGTCTACCTCGCCCTACATCCCTTCGTCCCAAGGGTGATTAGTCAAGCTCTAAGGCGGTCGATCCGCGTCTGACGAAGCTAGCACCACCCCCATGGGGTAAAATAATATCTAGCTCTGCGTATCAACGCACATCAAGTGTGCGAAATAGCAGTGAGAGCGCCCTTCAGCGCGTAGCATGTGAAGAATCCACTCCTCAATAGCAACCCTACGGGACCAAGTCTCTGTATTTCATATCAAGATTCCCACGGTCTCACTGCTACTCTAGGCCATACTCATGGAATCTATATACTTATCTCATCAATATCACGTGAGGGACGCACCCATACCACGTCTCAATATAATCAAGCAACCTCGTCACATACATCTCAATGCCAAAGTCCTCATAAACTCTTAAGTTTGCATACTTTATTAAAAATTATTCAAACTTCCATCATAATACAAGGGTTGGTAGGGTTAGAACAAACCCTTCAAAACGTACCCGCAACCCTTATAAAATCTCCCCTGTCCCCGACATTCTCTTACCATTCCTTAGCCTAACCTTCCGTAGAAGACCCTACATCATCACCAAAATCGAAGAAGTTGTCAGCGCATGTCGTCGACGTGTGCCCCAACACTCCACAAGTCAAACAGGGCATTATTCCCGATCCCCCAATGTAAGGACAGTTAGTCCTCTCCTTTCCGTGCCCGTGATGTAACACCCCACATTTTTTCACTCGCTTAGCTTTCCGAAAATTAGAGTCTATTATTTTTCTTTATAAACAAAGGGTGATAGAGAGTGGGACGTCACGACGCGAGCTAAGTCCGAACTTCTAAAGTCCGACCCTTAACTGGCCAACCCTATGTGTACATGGACTAAGTCAATGAAAACGGTTCACACATAACAATATACACATGCAGATTAAAATCATAATTGCGGAATTATAATAGAACATAATTCTATTCCATTTTAGATAGCAAAGTACTGTAAGTCTTTAATCAATAATTAACATGAGATAATTATCCAACTAAACATCCAACCACAGCAAAATATCTAAATTATTACATGCCCGAAGTCTAGTTACTCAAATTACAAATTCATAAGTAACTTAATCAAAATAAAAACTAAAAGCATCCAAGCTCCTATGCTTGGCCTTTTTTGCGTTCATCGTTCCCCTTGTTTCCTTTATCATCCACTAGGGTAGAAGTATGGCGTTAGAACAACGCGTCCAGTAGGTATTCCAGTTAGGGCTAACACATGGTTAGTACAAAACATATATAATAATATCATAATGTCAAAAACCATATAAACCATCCCATGTCATGATATCAAATGCAATGAGTCCCAGCCATCACAAGTACATATAAATACCCCCACATAGGTCTTTCAGACGCCCCGACTGAGTGTGGCCCCTTCGGTTTCTTCTTGATGGAAAAGCACATCAAGGTATCCCACATAAGTTTTCGGATGCCCCAACGGAGTGTGGCCCCTCCGGTTACATATCCTTCACCCCATGCCATGCATAAGATGCGAATGAAACACATGCTATTTTATATTGAAAACATAGCATTAAAACTCACATTTGCAACATATCATTTACAACATAAATTCATCAAAATAAGATAAAAACATTGTACATAAACCCATGGTTTCAAAGAGGTGGAATCCTACCAAAGACCCCTAACATGTCCTTGCGCTTTCGTCCGCTAACCGCTCACGATCGTACACCTTGTGAGGTTCCGTTACCTTATAATATAACAATTAATTAAAACCATGTCCCATTTGATTTCTTATCATGTCTAAGTCCATAAAACATTCCTCATGGGGTTCGGCCATACACCATGGCCGAACCCATGATCCATCACTTTCACCCTTTATTACATCCATGCCATTGCATAATTCATAAAACCAAACACTTTTAGATTAATCATCCAACCTTCTCAAGTCCATAAAATCCATAAATCATTCCCCATGGGGTTCGACCATACACCATGGCCGAACTCATGGTCTATCATTTCCACATGTTTACAATTTTGCCATTGGTCTAATCCTTAGTTAACGTTTCATTCATTTTAATCTACCATACATAGACCCTAAGTCCCCCAAATAATTCCCATGGGGTTCGGCCATACACCATGGCCGAACCCATGGTCCCTCATTTCCATTTAAATTACCATATTGCCCTTTCCTCCATCACTTTATGCTCAGGTTCAAAACATGAGTCCATAAACATCTAAGTCCACCAATAACTCTTCATGGGGTTCGGCCATGCCACATGGCCGAACCCATGGTCCATAGTTCTTCACCATTTCCAATGTTTAAGACCATTTAAATCATTAACCTTCACCTATTATTTTCTGTAACACCCCGGATTTTCAAGTTATTAATATATATATGAAAATTACCCATTTAATTTGTGAATTATTTGATATGGACTTTAGATGGGTAAAGTGTTGGGTCATTGCCCAATTAAGACCCAACGGATTGTGGAAATGGTTTCAATAGAATTAAATGGGGTTGAATTAAAAGGGTATGCAATATGTTTAAAAATTAAATAAGGAATATAAATTAATTGTCATGCGCATAAAGAGACTAGGAATGGGATATTGTGCATGGCCAAATATTTGATTTGCATATCCAAGAAGATGTCTAAAAATTAAATAAAGATTGGCTTGGCCATGTGTATGAGATATGCAATCCATGATTATACGCATGGAGAGGATTAAAAATAGAGATTGCTATGCCGTGTGTGGGATAGGCTCAATCCAAGTTGATGCGCTTAAGAACTTCTAAAAAGGGTCCTTTCCCTTGATTAAAAACGGCACTAAGGGAATTTCTAAGTAGGGGCGCATGGCACCTTCTAATTTAGGATCAAGAGGAAGTTTTATAAAGGGAAGGCAAGAGGGGCGCATGGCACCTTCTAAATTAGGACCGATTGCAAGTTGATAAAAGGCAACCATAGGGGGCGCACAGCATTACACAAATCAGCAAGGATTGACGTGGTTTGCACATTGGCAAGAAGGTGTTCTTGGCTAATGATCAAGGAGAAGATTGGAAGAGCAATAACAAGCGAAGGAAAACCGGAGGAGTCGCGGAACCGGTTAGTATTTTGATAATTTCGTTTAAAGAAAGGAACCATAGTGTTCGGCCATGGGTATGGCTGAACCCCATCGAAGAAAATTGAGGGAATGATTATGGTTAAATACTGGAATGATGAATCATATGGTTTGTCCATGTTGTATGGCCAAACCCCATGGAAGGACTTTGGTGATTTTAATGGAAGTTTGGAGAATCAAAATCATAGGGTTATGGTTATAATTTTAAAAGGGCTTTAATGGATGATTTTTGTGAAGATCCTTAGACCATTGGTTCAGCCATGGAGTATGGCCGAACCCCATAAATATTTATGGAATTATGTTCATGAATTTAGATCATGGAAAATGATGGGAAATGTTATTTATGATTTATTTTAAATGGATAGAAGGTTTGATGGTTTTAGATGCAATTAGATCATGAAAACCATGGAGGGTTATGATGTTTTGATTGCATTTAAAAGAGAACATTATGAACCATAGGGTTTGGCCATGGTGTATGGCCGAACCCCATGGAGGTGTATTGGTATTGTTTATGGATTTTAATTGATTACAATGAAAGATGGTTATTAAATTAGAAAGTTTCTAAATGGACTTTTGATCAAAAAAATGAAGGAACCTTGAATTATAGAATTAAGTATGGATCATTTTTGGAATGTTTTGGTTATGGATAGGTATAATGGCAATATTGTAATTAAGTGAATTAATGGACCATGGGTTCAGCCATGGTGTATGGCCGAACCCCATGGGAATTATTTGGTGGACATAGGGACTGTGTATGGCATATTAAAATGATTGAAATATTAACTAAAGATTAGACCAATGGCAATGTGGTAAATAAGTGTGAAAATGATAGACCATGGGTTCGGCCATGGTGTATGGCCGAACCCCATGGGGATTGTTTGTGGACTTAGATATGATAAGAAATCAATTAATTGTTGTGTAATAAGGTAACGGGACCTCACAAGGTGTGTACGATTGTGAGCGGTTACCGGATGGAAGCGCAAGGACACGTTAGTGGTCTTTGGGTAGGATTGCACCTCTTTGAAACCATGGATTTATGTACAATGTTTCTTATCCTATTTGATGATTTTATGTTGAAAAAGATATGTTTTAAATGTGAGTTTTAATGCTATGTTCATTATATAAAGTAGCATGTGTTTCATTGGCATCTCATGCATGGCATGGGATGAAGGATATGTAACCGGAGGGGCCACATTCCGTCGGGGCATCTAGAAAGCCTATGTGGGATACCTTGATGTGCTTTTCCGTCAAGACGAAACCGGAGGGGCCATATTCCGTCGGGGCGTCCGAAAGACCCATGTGGGGGTACTTATATGTACTTGTGATGGGTGGGACTCATTGCATTTGTCATCATTGCATGGCATGGTTTATATGGTTTTTGACATTATGATATTATTATATATGTTTTGTACTAACCATGTGTTAGCCCTAACTGGAATGCCTACTGGGCGCGTTGTTCTAACACCCTACTTCTACCCTAGTGGATGATACAGGAAACAAGGAGAACGATGAACGCGAACGGGCCAAGCATAGGAGATTGGATGCTTTTAATTTATATTTTAATTAAGTTACTTATGGATTTGTAATATGAGTAACTAGACTTCGGACATGTAATAACTTAGATGATTTGTTATGGTTGAATGATTATTTGGATAATTATGATATGTTAATTACGATTGAGGACTTGACGTACTTCGCTATCTGAAATGGAATAGAACTAGGTTCTATTATAATTCGCATGTTATGATTTTAATTCCGCATCTTTATATTGTTATGTGTGAACCATTTTCATGGACTTCCATGCACACATAGGGTTGGCCAGTTAAGGGTCGGCCTTTAGAAGTTCGGACTTAGCTCGTGTCGTGGCGTCCCGCTCTCTATCGCTCTTTGTTTATAAAAAAAAAAAATTGACTCTGATTTTCGGAAAGCTAAGCGAGTGAGAAAGGGCGGGGCGTTAGACTCAATGGATGATAGCAAAGGAAGTACAGTCAAAATAATTGGATATATCAAACATGGCAAAGTAGGATATATCTCCCCCAAAAACAAAGAAAAATCAAGAGTGTTTATTTGGAAACTTCCCCAAAATAGGAAGATACAAACTTTACGATGAAGCCTAAGTCATGATATTTTTCAATGGCTTAGAAAAAAATGGCTCCAAATAGAAATACCCGACAAAACCAAAAAGGGAAGGAAAAGGAGGTAGAAAAATCTCAACATGAAGAGGAGGAACGACAATCTCGACATGAAGAGGAAGAACAACCATCCCACCAAGAGGAGGAGGAACAAAGCAGCGTGAATATACAGGTGGTACCTCCTGAACTACAAAACTTGGTTCAAGCGGTGGTCACTTCGGCGCTTCAACAACACTTGAACAGGAATGGAACCACCCATGAGACGAATGATAGGAGCATGGTCAGGGACTTCTAGCAACAATGCCCTCCTTACTTCAAAGGGAGAGAAGGGGCTGTTGGAGCAGAAAATTGGCTGAAGAAGATCACTCAGATCCTCACCCTACTCAAGATCACGAGTCATGCTAACAAGATTTTACTGGCCACGTCACAACTGATCGATGACGCCGGTAAATGGTGGGAGGTGGTAGAGATGCAGCGAGCACTTATTCCGGAAGGAGAGAGGACTGCAATGACTTGGGAGCAGTTCTCCGCTACCTTTTTGGACCATTATTTTCCTGAGGAGGAGAAGGAGAGCCAGACTCAAGCTTTTCTATCTTTGGTACAAGGTACCATGACGGTGGCAGAGTACCACCAGGAGTTTCTCAGTTTGTCTTGTTATGCATTTTATATGGTGGATACAGAGTATCGAAGGGCACGCAAGTTTGAGCGGGGCCTTCGGCCAAGCATTAGGGCCAAGGTAACCATATTCAAAGTAGCTACATTGGCAGAGGTGGTCAGCAGGGCCACAATAGCAGAGCAGGAGATGGCTGAGTTAGCACGTTTTGACAACCACCGAGCTCAGAGTGGGAGGGGTACATTTCAGCCCAACAAGAAGTTTCGACCGAACTTTAGTAAACCCTCACCATCCACTAGGTCAACAGGGGGCTTTCGTCCTAATCATCGTGTAACGCCCGCCCCTTTTTCACTCGCTTTTCGAAAATCAGAGTCTATTTTTTTTTTTTCGAAATGGAGAGTGAGAGAGGGCGCGGACGTCACGACGCGAGTTAAGTCCGAGCTTCTAAAGCCCGACCCTTAACTGGCCAACCCCACGCATGCGCGGAACTAAGCCCACGGGAACGGTTCACGCGTAGAAAGTAAGCTCGCGGAAACTAACTGAATGCGGAACATGATAATAGAGTCTATCCTACTGGTTTTTAGATAGAAGGGAAGATACAACATGAAATTACCAAAATACCCCTATGTTCACATTTATGCCTCAAAACGATATTGTCCATAATGCAGTCCAAACCATAGCAAGAAATATAAATTATACAGTCCGACGAGCTAAGCTACTTTAAATTACATCTCCAAAATGAAACTGAAATAAAACTAGATATCCGCTTCCCAAGCTCCTAAGCTCGACTCCCGGCGTGTCCACCGTTTCCGCCATCTCCTCCGTCATCAGCTAGGGTAGAAGTAGGGCGTTAGTCAACGCGCCCAGTAGGACTCCGAGTAAGGCTAGCACATGGGTTAGTGATAACATGCATACCGACAATAATATAATAAACATATGATGAATGCCATGCCATGGGTGCCTATGTCATGTGTCCCACCCATCCACCGTATCATCATAAAATACCGTATCCCCCTTGACGGCAAAGCCTCGTCAAGGTGTCCCCATGTTTGCTTCTCAGTCGCCCCGACGGAGCATGGACTCCGGTTATAGCATAAGAGCTATCCCCATGTCTGATTCTCAGTCGCCCCGACGGAGCATGGACTCCGGTTATAGCCCCTCGGGCTATCCCCATGTTTGCTTCTCGGTCGTCCCGACGGAGCATGGACTCCGGTTTCATTATTTTCCCGCCCATGCCATGCATGAGATGTAAGTGCATTATGCTATGTAATATACATATATATCTCATAAACTTAATATATCATACATAGCCATATAATGCATAACATTAAAAATATAAACAATAGTATGAATATATAATTCATAAATCAAAAGCCCATCATAATACAAATCACATAATTATCAAAATAGATTAAAATAACCATCACATATCCACGGCTTACAAAGAGGTAGGAATCCTACCGAATACCGCTTAGCGTCCCGTTATGTTTCCGTTCGATAATCCAGTCACCGATCGCGTACCGTTTTGCCACGTCCCGATACCTTATTACACATTTACCGAATTAGTCCATTTGTTATCCATGATTAAGTCCCTAACTGATTACAACCTTAGATTCCTAATTACGTCACACATTTATCAAAATCAGCCCCTAACTTAGCCACATTTCCCATTGGCTTAAACACATCTATAAATCCAATTTTGGCCATTTTAAATATTCCGATTTGTGAGCCTAAAACGCAGCATCTATCCGTTTCATTTAATCATTCGCAATGTATCCAATAAAAATAGCCACTTAATTTAATTAACTTTGAAAACATTTAATCCCATAAATCATTCTATATTTGACCTAAGATGTGGCCCATAAAAGGGGTCATGGGTTCGGCCATACACCATGGCTGAACCCATGGTACCTAATTTCCATTTTCTTGGGTCCATTTTACTCCCTTCAATCCTATCTCTAATGAAATTAAATCATCCATTTAAGTCCCCATTTTTTCATCCCATTCTAAATCATCACATACCATACTCATAAATCCATTAAAATTATCATCTCCCTCCGTAATTTTCCATTCTTTTTACCTTTCATCACAATCACCAAACCTCACCATAGGGTTCGGCCATACACCATGGCCGAACCCATGGTTCATGGCTCACCTTCATGGGTGCCATTTTAAGGCCATTATCTCACTCATATTTGTCCAAGAAAAATCCATTTTTAAAATCAATAACCCTCATTCATTTTGGCCCTTTTTAAAACTTCCAAAATATTAACCCATTAATCCATCATTTCCATCCTTTAAACCCATTTAAAAATTCACTTTCCAACACCATAGGGTTCGGCCATACACCATGGCCGAACCCATGGTTCATGGTCCATCTTATCCATGCCATTTTTTGAAACCAAAATACTTATTTACATTTCTCATTAAAGCTCTTTAAAAATCATCAACTTTAAAACCTTAACAATCCACATTAACATCATCCCCATTCATCCATGGGGTTCGGCCATGCTACATGGCCGAACCCTATGGTCTATCTATTCATTAAAAAAATTGCATACTCTCCATGCTTTAATACAACCTTAAAAATTCCAAAATTACAATCATCTCCATGTCTTCCATTATTTAAAATCATAAATCACTAATGTTTACTCATTTAAAAACCTAAATCTCATTAACCATTTTCCAAACTTTTAAACCTTAAAATGTTAATAAAACCATTAATCACTTAGCATTTAAGAACCCCAACCCTTTCTCCATATTTTTCCAATTTTGAAATCCTCATAAAACTATTAATCATTTTAGTACTTAAAGAAACCCTAATTAAGTTCATACTTCACCTAATCACCCACCATGGGGTTCGGCCATGCTACATGGCCGAACCCTATGGCCCATGATTTTCTTTCAAACTACACAAATCCATGCTTAAAAATTTAAATCCAAACCATCCTTAATCCATTTATATATTTTTTTTCTTAAACCATTTCTTCCATTTCATCCATTTCTTATCCTACCGTTGGATGGATCTTAGATCCATGGCCCACAACATTTTTGGCCATATTTAGTCTAAGAAATGGATTCCATAACTTATCTTAAAAGAAATATCTAACTCTTGTTTTAAGAATTCTTACCACCCGACGACTCCTCCGGTCTTTCTTTGCTTCTCCTTAGCCTTCTCTTCTCTTCTTCTCCTTGATGTTTGATCGGTCAAGGTGTGCTTGATCAATGGTGAAACATGCTTGGATCGGCTAAGGTAGATCTTGATTTTGAGAGAGGGAGAGGGGAACGTGATGAGAAATTGTCTAGCCTCCTTGATCTTGAGGTGGTGATGGTTGGTCAATACTTGATTTTTCCTTTCTTCTCTTCTTTTCCTCTAAGTCTTCTTTTTCTTTTCCTTAGCACATGGAGGGACGGTTTTTGGGAGTGGAGGAGATGGAGATGAGTGAAATGGTTAGGAAAGAATGAGATGGAATCTCATCTTTTGGTTAACTTAGGTCACACTCCACATTAACTCTTCCCACCAACCAACAAGGCATTAATGGTGGTGGTTGGGATAAAACCACAATTTAAGCCCATGGTTTTCAATTTGTGTTTCTTTAAGAGTGGTTTGTGTTTGTTGGTGTGGTTTGTGTTTGTTTGGGTGGTTTTGACCATTTGACCATTTTAATTTAGGTTAATTAACTTAGGTCAATTTGATCCTTAGGTTAAGTTAATTAATTTCTTCCCACTTAATTTAATCTCATTAAATTCCCTCTAAGATCCACCCATGGTTGACTAAGTCAACCATGGTGATCGGCCCCACCACCCTTGGGTCCACACGCCACCTAAATTGGTGAGGTGGAGGTGGGCCCCATTTGGCCATATTACCTTGTTCAATTTATCATCAATTTAGGTGATTTAAATTTTATTAAATCTATCCTTCTTATTGGATTACCATTGGGTCCATGGCCCAATTTCATTTTTGTCTTAACCATTTACCTTAGGGTTTATATTAATTTGATCCATCGGGTCCCAAATGGGTATTAGACCCAATTTGACTATCCATGACCTAGTTGCTTACCATTGACCAATTAAATGAATTAATTTCAATTCATGGTCTATTGGGTAACCATTGGGCCCATGGCCCAATTAAATTTCCTCCGATCCACTTACCTTAGGGCTTAGCTACCTTGGTCCATTGGGTCCCATATGGCTATTTGACCCAATTGACCACCCTTGACCCAAATTTATCATCGTTGACCCATTTAAATGAATAAATCAAATCCATGGTCCATTGGACCACACTTGGGCCATTGTCCCAAAATTTGGTCCATTTGGCATTTTATCACATCAAACTTCAAATTTAAAATAATAAATGCCACTATATATTGATCCAAAAATTCGGGCTATTACACATCCCTCCCCATCTGCATCAGTCATTCAGGCTCCCAGAGGGGTGAACAACTACTTTCATTGTGATCAGCCAGGCCATTTTAAGAGGGAATGCCCACAACTCAACAAACCCTCTTATTCCAGAGGTTCATCTCGTCCACCAGTTAGGCAAGTTAATTCACGAGGAGGTAGGACATTTAATCAGGCGGGACAAGCGGCTACAGGATCGGGACGGTTATTTACCTTAGCACCTCTAGCAACAGAGGATCACTCTGTGATTCAAGGTATGGCAGTAGTCAGTAGTTCCTACTCCTTTGCTTTATTTGATTCTGGAGCATCCCACTCTTTCATATCTGCTGCATTCATATCTGTAACTGGAACTTTAGTACAAAAACTGTCCACATCACTCACCATTGTATCCCCCGTCAGAGACACATCATTGGGGCTTATATGCACAACAGTGAATACTGAACTCGCTGGACTCAGACTTGAGTTCAACTATTTGGTACTCGATATGACAGAGTATGATATTATCTTCGGCATGGACTGGTTGGCTAGGTTTCAGGCCAACATTGATTGCTATCGCCGCAGGGTGACATTTTGGTCACCCGAGGGAAAACAACATGTGGTGCGTACTGACAAACAAAGCAGACTTCATGAAGGGTTAAGTCATCTGGTATTGAACAGTATCAGAATCAACAAGGCACCAGTGGTTGAACTTCCGGCAATAGTAAATGACTATGTAGATGTATTTCCAACCGAACTCCCTAGCTTGCCTCCCATGAGGGATATTAATTTTGAAATCAAGTTGTACCCTGGCACTGCAACAGTGTCATTACCACACTACCAGATGGCACCAGCAGAGATGTCCAAGCTTAAGAAACAGATTGATGAACTACTCAGACTGGGTTGCATCCAGAATAGTACATCGGCTTGGGGAGCTCCGGTTTTATTTGTGAAGAAGAAAGATGGTTCACTCCGTATGTGTGTGGATTACCGGAAACTGAACCAGCTGACGATCAGAAACAAGTACCCTCTACCCAAGATCGATGATTTATTTGATCAACTTAGAGGTTCTAGTCGTTTCTCTAAGATTGACCTGATGTCCGGATACCATCAAATCCAGGTTAGGAAGGAGGAGATAGGAAAGATAGCCTTCAGAACGCGGTATGGACTATATGAGTTTGTAGTCATGCCGTTTGGACTCACCAATGCACCGCCATGATGAACAAGATTTTCCATCCTTACTTGGACCAATTTGTCATTATATTTATTGATGACATTTTGATTTACTCCAAAACTCAGGAAGAACATGCTGAGCACCTGAGGATAGTTATGGACACATTGAGGAAGAACAAATTATACGCCAAAGCCAGTATGTGTGAATTCTGGCTACTCAAGGTTAATTTTCTGGGGCATGTTATATCAGAAGAAGGCATAGAGGTGGACCCAGCTAAAGTTGCAGCAGTGGGAGAATGGGAAGCACCAAAGAATGTAACCGAGATCCGTAGCTTCTTGGGATTGGCTGGTTACTACAGGAAGTTTATCATGGACTTCTCCAAGATTGCATCTCCACTGACTCGACTCACTCAGAAAGGAGTCAAATTTGAATGGTCAGATTTGTGCAACCAGAGATTTGAGGACCTGAAAGATAGACTTACAATGGCTCCTATTTTGATTTTGCCAGAAAGAGGCAAGGGTTATGAGGTACAATGTGACGCTTCAGGAGAAGGACTTCGGTGTGTCCTCAGTCAAACTCATCGTGTGGTGGCTTATGGTTCAAGACAACTGAAAATACATGAATGTCTCTATCTCACGCACGATCTTGAACTAGCCGCAGTGGTCTTCGCTCTTAAAAGCTGGAGACATTATCTATGTGGCGAGAAATTTGAAGTGTTTTCAGATCATAAGAGCTTGAAGTACTTGTTTGATCAGAAAGAGCTCAACCTGAGGCAGCGCAAATTAATGGAATATCTGGCATATTATGAGTTTGAACTTCGTTATCACCCTTGCAAGGCGTACAAGGTGGCGGATACCCTTAGCCGCATATCACATGCATCAGTGGCATGTTTGATCAGGACAGAATGGGAAATATTGAATACCATACGAGAGTTCAACTTATATATCAATAACCATGGGAGTATGTACAATTTGATCATACGGTCCAACATGGTTACCAAAATTGAGCAGGAACAGCGGATAGACCTGAAAGTGGAGTAGATATGGGCCAAGATGTCTACTGGTGCAGTCATGCCGGAATGGGAGTTACGACTAGGACAGGGTCTTGCATTCTGAGGAAGGATATATGTGCCTAAGAGCTGCAGAAAAGAATTACTGATTGAGGCACATCAGACCAAACTCTCTATTCATCCGGGTAGCACCAAGATGTATCACGACCTGAAGAGACATTACTGATGGCACGGACTCAAAAGAGATGTGGCAGAATTTGTTGCTCATTGCTTAACGTGTCAGCAGGTTAAGACGGAACATCAGAAGCCACCAGGGTTACTCAAACCCTTACCAGTGCCAGAATGGAAATGGGAGCACATCTCCATGGATTTTGTGACAGGATTGCCAAGGTCCTCAAAGGGTAATGATGCGATATGGGTCATGGTAGACCGACTGACCAAGTCTGCACATTTGATTCCCATCAAGATGACAGACTCATCTGAGACTTTAGGTCGGCGGTATATCAGGGATATCATCAGGCTACATGATATTCCTCGGACTATAGTGTCCGACAGAGATGGTCGATTCACCGGCAGAGTATGGCAGAGTATGCAGTCGACCATGAGAACAGACTTATTGACTACTACAACATTCCATCCACAGGCTGATGAACAGTCTGAGAGGACAATACAGACATTGGAGGATATGCTGAGAGCATGTATGCTAGATTTCAAGGGTGGATGGGAGGATCACTTGCCGTTGGTAGAATTCTCATACAACAACAGTTACCAGGCAAGCCTTCAGATGGCTCCATTTGAGGCATTATATGGTAGACCATGTAGATCACCTATGTGCTGGACAGAGGCCGGTGAGCCTATACTGATTGGACCTGAGTTGGTTACAGAAACTACAGCGCAGATTCAGTTAATACGACAACACCTATTGACTGCGCAAAGTCGTCAGAAGAGCTATGCTGACAAAAGAAGGAGGTTCCTTGAATTTGAAGTGGGGGACATGGTGTTCTTGGAAGTCTCGCCACAAAAGGGACACATGAGATTTGGAAAGAAGGGGAAATTGTCGCCAAGATATGTGGGACAGTATTCAATCATAAGAAGGATGGGGGACGTGGCTTATCAATTGGCACTCCCTTCACAGTTGGCATCTTTGCACGATGTGTTCCATATATCGATGTCGAGAAAGTACAATCCTGATCCTTCTCATGTACTGAACATGCAAACATAGAGATCGAAAGCGATGTGACATACGTCGAAAAGCCTGTCCGAGTGGTGGACACAGAGCAGAGGGTATTACGGAACCGAGCGAGGATGGGATCGACATGGCATTGAGGAAGCCACATGGGAACTCGAGTCGGAAATGAGGACAGCTCATCCTGAGCTATTTATGTAAATATTTGAAACCCTACTTCACTCGATTTCGGGACGAAAATTCTAAAAAGAGGGTTGTATTGTAACACCATGGATTTTCAAGTTATTAATATATATGAAAATTACCATTTAATTTGTGAATTATTAGATATGGACTTTACATAGGTAAAGTGTTGGGTCATTGCCCAATTAAGACCCAACGGATTGTGGAAATGGTTTCAATAGAATTAAATGTGGTTGAATTAAAAGGGTATGCAATATGTCTAAAGTTAAATAAGGGATATAAATTAATTGTCATGCGCATAAAGAGACTAGGAATGGAATATTGTGCATTGCCGAATATTAGATTTGCATATCCAAGAAGATGTCTAAAAATTAAATAAAGATTGGCGTGGCCGTGTGTATGAGATATGCAATCCATGATTATGCGCATGGAGAGGATTAAAAATAGAGATTGCTATGCCGTGTGTGGGATAGGCTCAATCCAAGTTGATGCGCTTAAGATCTTCTAAAAAGGGTCCTTTCCCTTGATTAAAAACGGCACTAAGGGAATTCCTAAGTAGAGGTGCATGGCACCTTCTAATTTAGGATCAAGAGGAAGTTTTATAAAGGAAAGGCAAGAGGGGCGCATGGCACCTTCTAAATTAGGACCGATTGCAAATTGATAAAAGGCAACCATAGGGGGCGCACGGCATTACACAAATCAGCAAGGATTGACGCTGGTTTGCAAATTGGCAAGAAGGTGTTCTCGGCTAAAGATCAAGGAGAAGATTGGAAGAGCAAGAACAAGCAAAGGAAAACCGGAGGAGTTGCGGAACCGGTTAGTATTTTGTTAATGTCGTTTAAAGAAAGGAACCATAGTGTTCGGCCATGGGTATGGCTGAACCCCATGGAAGAAAATTGAGGGAATGATTTGTAATGGTCCGAAATTTTTAAATCAATAAATATGTGGTTATTATTTATTTTTAATGGTGGAAATGGGAAATTTGATGGAATAAATGGTAAATGGACCAAAATTTGGACAAAGGCCCAAGTATGGCCCAATGGACTATGGATTGGATTTAAATTCATTTAAGGGGTCAATGATGGTCAATTGGGCCAAAGATGGTCAAATTGGGCCCAATACCCATTTGGGACCCAGTAGATCAAGATGGTGTAAGCCCTAAGGTAAATGGGTAAGGGTGAATGTAATTGGGCCATGGGCCCAATGATGATCCAATTAGTTGGAATGGGTTGAATTAAATTTAAACCACCTAAGTTAATTTGAATTAAGCCAAGGTGATGTGGTCAATTGGGACCCACCTCCACCTCACTAAGTGAGGTGGCGTGTGGACCAAGAATTGGTGGGGCCGGCCACCATGGTTGACTTGGTCAACTATGGGTGGATTTTATGGAAGAAATTTAATGGAATTAAATTAAATGGGAATTAACTTAACCTAATTATCTGATTAATTAAATGTTTAAATAATCATAAAGGTGGTCAAAGGGGTCAAAGGGGTCAAAGAGACCAAAATCATCTCATTCCAAGCATACAAACGTTGGCTAGGGTGGTGGTTATCCCAACCACCACCATAAAGTATAAAGCATAAAGCAAAAAATGAAAATATCCCATGGGTTGGTGGGTGGAGTTAATGTGGAGTGTATTCTAGATAACCAAGAGATGAGATGACTTTTCATCTCATTCTCTCCACTCCAACGATCTCATTTCACTCTCTCCCTCTCTTGTTCTCCACCACCGTCCCACACCCAAGGAAAAGGAGAGGAAGAAAACCAAGAGGAAGAAGAACAAAAGCTTGGAAGAAAAGAGAGGAGAAAGGTGTAAGCTTAGGCTCATCACTCCAAGATCAAGACCTTGGGTTATTTATCTCCATCTTCTCCTCCCTTCTCTCTCTCAAATTAAACCCTATCATGGCCAAACCCAAGCTTGGAGGTTTTCACCATTGATCAAGCATCTTGGCCGACCAAAGATCAAGAGGAAGGAGAAAGGAGGCTAAGGAAGCCGATGGGAGTGGCGAAAATCAGAGGAGACGACGGATTGTAAGTATTTTTCTAAACAAGAGATTGGATTTTTTTTTAAGGTTTAGAAATGGGTCCATTTCTTGGATTTAATGTGGCCAAAAATATCATGGCTTGGATTTAAAATCCATTCAAAAAATGAAATGAGAAATGGACAAAGTGGATAAATTAGGGTTAAGAAAAAATAAATGGGTTAAGGACATTAGGTATTTCAATTATTTAAGCCATGGAGGGTAATTTATGATTGTTAGGGTTTTTAATGATTGAATGTAGTAATTTTTAAAGGAATTGTAATGGGATTTTTAGGTTTAGAATCATGGAAGAATGATTTGGAATTTTGGGGTTTTAATGATTAAATGTGGTGATAATTTTAAAGGGGTTTAAATGAGGAAATGCATGGGAGATGTGAATGATGTTAATGACCTCAAAAATGGTAGGTGTTTAAGTGAATTATTAGGGTTTATAAATAATGGAAACCATGGAGGATGATTTAGGGTTTTAAGATTTTAATGGTTAATTGCTAATGTTCTTATGTCATGGCTAATGAGACATCAATGGACCCATTTTGTGAACCAATTAAGGACTAAGACTAATGTGTGTGTATATATTGAAATGAATGGAGTTTAGGTTAAATTAAATGGTTGATGTAAATGATCTTGTGATATGGGTGATGGGTCAATTATGGACCCAAGATATGGCTAAGAATGATGATTCAATAATAAGTCATTTTCATGGGCTAAGAAAGGGTTTATGTATGTGGCTAATTAATGTAGGTTAAGTTAAGAAAAAGGGTTGTTTTAATGATATTATGGCATGATGAAAGGGGTCACTAATGGACTTAAGCGTATGGATCAATTATGAACTTAGTTAGGCAAGGGTGAATGATTGATTAACCATGGAGAAGAGGTAGTGGCAAAACCGTAATTAATGGCCAAATTCAAGAACTCCATGGGAGAGGACCATGGACTTAGGGGCACTAAATAATAAGTTTATGTATGGTTAAATAAAGCCTAGGATGCTGATTTTTAGACTCATGTAATTAAAATATGTAATGGATTAGATGGGACCCACAAAACCTAAGTAATGATCGATTTTTCATATGGACTTAGAAATGAGTAATGGGCATAGAAATAGTAAAATGTGGACTGATTATGTGCATGTAATAAGGTATTGGATATCATAAGCGGTGCGTGATCGGCGATCGGATTATCGGACGGAAGCGAGAAAGGACACTAGTCGGTATTCGGTAGGATTCCTACCTTTTTGTAAGCCATGGATTGAGTGATAGTTCCTTTGAATTATTTTGGAAATTATATGGTTTGTTTTTAAGATGGGTATGGATTTTGGTATTATGTGATGAATTTCTTTTGATTTATTTTGATAATCATGGGATTGTTTTAAGATGGGTTTTATGACTATGATTTACATATATTACATGGCATATGGCATCTACATCTCATGCATGGCATGGGAGGGGATATGATAGGGGGATACTTGTGTTGATGTTACCTTGATGAGTGCTTTGCAGTCAAGGGGGATACTTGTGTTGATGTTACCTTGATGAGTGCTTTGCCATCAAGGGGAATACTTGTGTTGATGTTACCTTGATGAGTGTTTTGCCGTCAAGGGGGATACTTGTGTTGATGTTACCTTGATGAGTGATTTGCCGTCAAGGGGGATACTTGTGTTGATGTTACCTTGATGAGTGCTTTGTTGTCAAGGGAGATACTTGTGTTGATGTTACCTTGATGAGTGCTTTGCCATCAAGGGGGATACAGTGTGATTGGTTGTCTTAACGAGGTTTTTTCCGTCAAGGGGGATATGGCATCATGATAGTAAGGATGATGGGTGGGATACATGACATAAGACACCCATGGCATGGCATTCACTTTCTAGTTTTCATTATATGATTATCTGTATGCTTGTTATCACTAATCGATGTGTTAGCCCTACTCGGAGTCCTACTGGGCGCGTTGTCTAACACCCTACTTCTACCCTAGCTGATGACACAGGAGATGGCGGAGACGAAGGACGAGACGGGAGCCAAGCTTAGGAGCTTGAGGGAAACGAGCTACTCAGTCTATTTAAGTTTTATTCTGGAAATGTAATTTGAATAATTTAGTTTGTTGGAATGTAATAAGTTAGATTACTTGCTATGTTTTGGAAATTACTTTGGACATTATGATTTTGAGGATGTTTGGTGATTGAATGAATGTAACTTCCCTGCTATCTAAGAACTTGTAGGTTAGACTTTATTATAATTTTCCGCACTTGGTTTAAATGTTCCCCGACGCTTACTTCTACGTGTGAACCGTTCTCTGTGGACTTCGTTCCACGTACACTTAGGGTTGGCCAGTTAAGGGCCGGGCTTTAGAAGCTCGGACTTAACTTGCGTCGTGACGTCCGCGCTCTTTGTCACTCTTCAAAAAAAAAAGAAATAGACTCTGATTTTGGTGAAAAGGGGCGGGCGTTACATGATTATGGTTAAATAATGGAATGATGAACCATAGGGTTCGGCCATGTTGTATGGCCGAACCCCATGGAAGGACTTTGGTGATTTTAATGGAAGTTTGGAGGATCAAAATCATAGGGTTATGGTTATAATTTTAAAAGGGTTTTAATGGATGATTTTTGTGAAGATCCTTAGATCATGGAAAATGATGGGAAAGGTTATTTATGATTTATTTTAAATGGATAGAAGGTTTGATGGCTTTAGATGCAATTAGATCATGAAAACCATGGAGGGTTATGATGTTTTGATTGCATTTAAAAGAGAACATTGTGAACCATAGGGTTCGGCCATGGTGTATGGCCGAACCCCATGGAGGTGTATTGGTATTGTTAATGGATTTTAATTGATTAACATGGAAGATGGTTATTAAAATTTCTAATTATGGACTTTGGATAAAAAAAAAGGAAGGAACCTTGAATTATAGAATTAAGTATGGATCATTTTTGGAATGTTTTGGTTATGGATAGGTATAATGGCAATATTGTAATTAAGTGAATTAATGGACCATGGGTTCAGCCATGGTGTATGGCCGAACCCCATGGGAATTATTTGGTGGACATAGGGACTGTGTATGGCATATTAAAATGATTGAAATATTAACTAAAGATTAGACCAATGGCAATGTGGTAAATAAGTGTGAAAATGATAGACCATGGGTTCGGCCATGGTGTATGGCCGAACCCCATGGGGATTGTTTGTGGACTTAGATATGATAAGAAATCAATTGGAACATGAGTTTAATTAATTGTTGTGTAATAAAGTAACGGGACCTCACAAGGTGTGTACGATCATGAGCGGTTACCGGACGGAAGCGCAAGGACACGTTAGTGGTCTTTGGGTAGGATTCCACCTCTTTGAAACCATGGATTTATGTACACTGTTTCTTATCTTATTTGATGATTTTATGTTGAAAAAGATATTTTTTAAATGTGAGTTTTAATGCTATGTTTATTATATAAAGTAGCATGTGTTTCATTGGCATCTCATGCATGGCATGGGGTGAAGAATATGTAACCAGAGGAGCCACACTCCGTCGGGGCGTCCGAAAAGCCTATGTGGGATACCTTAATGTGCTTTTCCATCAGGAAGAAACCGGAGGGGCTACACTCCGTCGGGGCGTCTGAAAGACCTATGTGGGGGTACTTGTAATGCTCGGCCCATTTTCACCGAAATCAGATCAGAGTCTAATTTTTTTTTTTTTTAAAATAGAAGTGACAACGGGTGCGGACGTCACGACGCGAGTTAAGTCCGAGCTTCTAAAGCCCGGCCCTTCACTGGCCAACCCCACGCGTGTGCGGAACGAAGTCCACGATAACGGTTCACACGTAGGAAGTAAGCTCGCGGAATATAATTACATGCGGAACATTATAATAGATACTATTCTACCAGTTTTAGATAGAAGGGAAGATACATCATTAAATTACCAAAATACCCCCATGTTCATAATTGTGTCTCAAAATGATAACGTACAGAGTATCGTCCAAACCATAGCAAGAAATCTAAATTATTACATGTAGACAAGCTAAGCTACTTAAATTACCACTTTTCCAAAATAAAACTTGATAAACAATGTAGATGCTTTCCCCAAGCTCCTAAGCTTGACTCCCGTCGCATCCACCATTTCCTCTGTCTCCTGCGTCATCAGCTAGGGTAGAAGTAGGGTGTTAGATAACGCGGCCAGTAGGACTCTGGGTAGGGCTAGCACATGGATTAGTGATAACAAGCATACTAATAACAATATAATAAAACCATATGATGAATACCATGCCATGGGTGCCTATGTCATGTGTCCCACCCATCATCCATATCATCATAAATGTCATATCCCCCTTGACGGCAAATCTTCGTCAAGGTGTCCCCATGTTTGCTTCTCGGTCGCCCCGACGGAGCATGGACTCCGGTTATAGCATATCAAGCTATCCCCATGTCTGTTCTCGGTCGCCCCGACGCAGCATGGACTCCGGTTCCTTTATTTTCCCGCCCATGCCATGCATGAGATGTAAGTACATTATGCTATGTAGTATATATATAATTCATATCACTAATATAAAATCCATAGCATTGGAATATAATCCATAGCCTTAGAAATATCATCCATAACATTAAAATATAATCCATAGCCTTAAAAATCTCATCCATAACATTAAAATATAATCCATAGCATTTAAAATATCATCCATAAAATGAACCATAGAATTACAGAAATAAAATACGGAAACCATCACATACACATAATCCATGGCTTACAAAAAGGTAGGAATCCTACCGAATACCGATAACGTCCCTTTCCGTTTTTGTCCGATCGCGTACCGTTTTGCGATGTCTCGATACCTTATTATACATTTTTCCAAGTTAGTCTATATCTTATCCATGATTAAGTCTCTAACTGATCATAAACCTAGGTTCATTAATGCTCTTTAACCATGTTACATGATTATCATAAATCAGCCCTTAACTTAGCCTCTTTTTCCATTGATTAAAACACATACATAATTCAATACATAACTGATCCATACACTTAGGTCCATTAATGACTTACCAATCATGTCGTAGGATCATTAAAATCAGTCCCTTTAATTTAAACATAACCCCCATTTATCCTATCGGATTTACATTGACCTCTGAAAATACTCCAAACAGTACATTTCAATTCAGTCGACTGAATCAGGAGTTCAGTCGGCTGAATCAGGAGTTCAGTCGACTGAATCACAGATTCAGTCGGCTGACTTTGAATCAGATTGTCTGTTTGTCTTGCCAGTTCAGTTTCAGTCGACTGAAATACACATTCAGTCGACTGAAATATGGTTCGTACCCCTTTCAGTCGACTGAATCACAAATTCAGTCGGCTGACTTTGTATCAGGTTATCTGTTTGTTCTGCCAGTTACTTTCAGTCGACTGAATCATAGATTCAGTCGGCTGAACTATCAACCATCCATTTACGTGTTTAATAAGCATCCCTTCAGTCGACTGAATCATATATTCAGTCGGCTGAAACTTCCAGAACCCTTTTCTTATCCGAGACGTTTGTGTTCAGTCGACTGAATCTGATGATTCAGTCGACTGAAACTCCCAGAAACTCTTTTTATTATCAGCCACCATTATTTCAGTCGACTCAAACCCTTATTCAGTCGGCTGAAACTCCCAGAAACTCGTTTCTGGTTTGTCCATTATCAGTTCAGTCAACTGAATCTTTGATTCAGTCGACTGACTATTTTGTCAGTCTTCTCCATTGCATATTTTGTACACCCTTCCTTCATGGTTTCCTTAAAAAATTACATTTCCATGCTTAATAAATCTCAAATACATAATGTCTTTAATTTATTAATTTTCTTAATCTATCTCTCCTCTTTTCCTTCATTTCTCTTCTCATTATTTGATGGATCTTGGATCTAAGGCCCACAACATTTGTGGCCATCATTCATTTTAAGAAATGGATTCCATTTTTAAACCATTAAAACTTAATCTCTTGTTTAGAGATACTTACAATCCGTGGTTCTCCCGGTTGTCTCTTGCTCCTCTTGTTTCTTAGCCTTTCTCCTTCTTCTTTCTCCTTGATACTCGGCCAATGGTGAGCTTGATCAAGGTAAGGTCACCAAGGTTTGGGTTCGGCTAATGGTAGGGTTAGATTTTGAGGGAGAGAGAGAGAAGGAGGGGATGGAGAAAATATCTCAAGCTTGGGTTCTCTTCTTTCCTTCCAAGTCTCTTTCTTTTCTTTTCTCTTTGGTGTTTTCTTTGGAAGAGAGGGGAAGACGGTTTTGGAAGAGATGGAGAGATGGAGGAGAGATGAGGGAAATGAGATGGAAGACCATCTCCCATGTACTCTTGGTCTTGACTCCATCGATCAGCAATCATGAAGGGGGGTATGGCCTTGCATGCCCTCAATCTTAGGGCCATTGTCCCCTTAGTGGGGGTGGTTGGAATGAGGTTGAACCACCACCCATTCCAACGAGTTTGGTGAGTCAAATAAGATGGAAATCATCTTGACTCACCCCTTTTTCCTATGTGACTCACTCCCTGTAACACCCCGATTTCTCAAAAAGATGAATATTTACGAAAATGCCCCTAGATTGGTGAATTCAATAAATATGATTGTAAATAAAGAAATGGTGGGGCCCATTGCTCAAATTAAGGTCATATGAGCACATTATAAATGTCAAGTTTGATTGGTTGGGTAATTTCTCAATGAAGTGGAAAATTACCAAAATGCCCCTGAGTTGTTAAATTAATTATTTTGTGATGTTAAGTAAGGAAATAGTGGGGCCCATTGCTCAAAATAAAATCATATGAGCACATTATGAATGTTAAGTTTGATTGGTTGGGTAATTTTCATCATTTGGGTCAAAAATGGCTAAATGGGTCAAAGGGCCCAAATGGGGCCCATCGGGTCTTGCTGGGTTATTTGACCGTTTTGTGATTTTAAATTAAAAGGGGTTAAGCCTATTTGATTGGAAATCAAGTGGAGGAAAAATGGGTAGGCTTGATCCATATGTAAAAACCAATTAGAAATGACCAAAATACCATAAATGGGTCATGTTGTCAAAACGGGTCAAGGAGCTAAAAGTGGACCCAACGGGTCGAGTTGACTATTGTTGACCGTTTGAACCCTCAAGGGAGCTCAAACACGATTCAAATCAGTTGAGTGGGATTGAGGTGACTTGGAATTAAATCAAAAGGTGAGTTAACTCATGTGCATTAAATGAAATGCATTAAATGTGATGAGTTGGGTTGGAATAAAAATACCTTGAGTTGGGTGAGTCAAAATGGAAATTCAATGGACTGTAAATCATTGAGTCTAATGGGAATTTGAAGAGGTTGGTCCAACTTTAACCACCCAAACAAGTCCCACACGTTGGGGACTTGTTTGGTGTGATTTCCATGATGTATTAAATGGGAATACATGGGATTGTGATGAGATGCTTGGGGATTTGAATGGCTGCATAGGTAGCTGCCAAGGGGTGCCTTGGATGGCACCCAATACCCATTGGTTTGTGCAAGAAGTTATGAGGGAGTGGAGGAGTTTTGGGGGCTGAACTACAAAAACAATAAGCACACAAGGTTGGCCATTTTTCACATTGGAAATCCAAGAATTTCCATCTCTCTCTCTCTCTCCCTCTCTCAAATTCGTTTTTCCTAACTGGAATAGCAGAGGTGTTTGCACCAATAGATCAAGCACAAAACAGCAAAAGAAAGGAAGAAATAAAAGGGAGAAACCAAGGACCAAAGGCAAAGAGAAAGATTGGAAGTTTGGTAAGTATTTATTTGTTATTTTGGTATAATAACATGGAGCAAATGTGGTGTGTATTGGCCATGGTTATGGCCGAATACACCAAGGTTTTAACCTTGATTAGTGGAGGATTTAAAATGGTAAAAATAACCATTGGGTTCGGCCACCATGAAGGGCCGAACCCGATGTAAAAGAGGGTTGGTTTTCATGTTGGAAAACATGGAAACCATAGACCTTTGTGGACTGTTTTTGGGAGGTCTTTATGTAATAAGGTTACTGATTTTGGGTTGGCCATGGGATGGCTAAATCATGGGCTTAATATGGCTAAGGGGTAGAGCCAATTAGTATTTAAACAAAGGACATCATTGAGCAAAGAACCATAAGGGTTCGGCCATGAGTATGGTCGAACCCCATGGAATGTTTTCATGGGCCATTTTATGGATGTATGTGTGATTAAAAATGGAATCATGTTTGCTGTTTTGGTCGTCCAAAATATGACTGAACCATGTTAAGGTTACGGTTAAGGTTGTAGAATTTAATCAAGGTATTGGTGGCAATGGCAAATCTGTGAATACAAGCCAAATGAAGAGATTGATCAAAAGTACTTATAAGATGTTTTAGGTCTCATATGTGAATGGACATCTAAATAAGATTATGATTTACTTATTGTTGCATAATAAGGTACCGAAAGTTGAACGATGAACGAGTCGTGACCGGTTAAAGCCTAAGAAAGAACGAACGCTGAAGTGATTCTTTAGTAGGTTTCCTACCTACTTGTAACCACGGTTTTACCCAGTTTTTCTTATGATACTCTTGTTTTAATATATGTGTTTCAAATGATATATTATGCATTAACAAATGGCATACAGGCATTGGCATCTCATGCATAGTCATGGGATAATGAATGAAGTTCTACAGTGATGGCTACGATTGTACATGATGGGGGTTGCTCATTGCATGTACATATTGTATAGAAGAGATGAATGTTGTTGTAATTTACCTTGCCGGTGCAAGGCACGTCAAGTGATGGCTACGATGGTACATGATGGGGGTTGCTCATTACATGTACATCGCTTATAGAAGAGATGAAGGTGTGTTGTAATTTACCTTGTCGGTGCAAGGCACGTCAAGTGATGGCTATGAAAGTACATGATGGGGGATGCTCATTGCATGTGCATATTTCATAGCATTGTTTTACCTGTTTTGATGATCATGTATTATGATATGTATATGCATGTTTTATATGCTAACATGTGGTAGCCCTGATTCGGGAACCTACTGGGCGCGTTGATCTAACACCCTAATTCTATCCTCAGAGGAGATTGCAGGTACAAGCAAGGGGAAAGGAAAGGTCATTGACCGGGAGGGGAGCTGAGCCTAAGTGCTTTAATGATGGATTTGGATTACCTTATATTACTGCCATTTGAATACTATTGTTGGACATGTAATAATTCGTTATTTGCTATGGTTTGATTAGGATAATAACCTGTGGATGGTTGATCTATGTTATTTAATATTTAAGACTGTTACTTGCTATCTCGTCTTTCTATTCCGCAATTATCTAGATTATTCCGCATGTTGATGTTAGTTCCATGTGTGATTCACTATCATGGTTTATTCCATGTACACATGGGTGGCCAGTTAAGGTTCAGACTTGGGTAGTCTGAACTTAACTCGCGTCGTGACGCCGCCCGCTCTCTTTTCTGAGGTTTTATTATAATTAAAAAAAAAAAATTAGACTCTGAGATTCTCGGAACGGGCGGGGCGTTACACTCCCCTCTTGACTCACTTAATTATTTAATTTGTTACTTAACTTTGCCCCTTTAATTTTATAATTTAATTTCTATTTATTTCCCTTCAATTCTTTCATGAATCCACCCATGGTTGACCAAGTCAACCATGGTGGCCAGCCCCACCAATTCCTTAGCCAACCCGCCACCTCACTTGATGAGGTGGAGGTGGGCCCCACTTGGTTATGCAAGCTTAATCATCTCATCATTACCTTCGGGGGTTTAATTCCAATCAATTGGGTCACCATTGGGCCCATGGCCCAATTAAATTATTTTCTACCATTTACCCTAGAGTTTGAATCAATTTTTGATCCATTGGGTCCCACATGGTTATCTGGCCCACTTTGACCATTATTGACCCTTTAAATGGGTTCCATCCAATCCATGGTCCATTGGACCATACTTGGGCCTTTGCCCCAAAATTTGATCCATTTGACATCCATAGTATCAAAATTCCAATTTTTCCATTATTAAAATAAATAAATGCCATATATATATATATATATATATATATATATATATATATATATATATATATATATATATATATATTGATCTAAAAATTCAGGCTATTACAGTACTTATATGTACTTGTGATGGGTGGGACTCATTGCATTTGTCATCATTGCATGGCATGGTTTATATGGTTTTTGACATTATGATATTATTATATAAGTTTTGTACTAACCATGTGTTAGCCCTAACTGGAATACCTACTGGGTGCATTATTCTAACGCCCTACTTCTACCCTGGTGGATGATACAGGAAACAAGGAGAACGATGAACGAGAAACGGGCCAAGCATAGGAGCTTGGATGCTTTTAATTTATATTTTAATTAAGTTACTTATGGATTTGTAATTTGAGTAACTAGACTTCGGACATGTAATAACTTAGATGATTTGTTATGGTTGAATGATTATTTGGATAATTATGATATGTTAATTACGATTAAGGACTTGATGTACTTTGCTAGCTGAAATGGAATAGAACTTGGTTCTATTATAATTCCGCATGTTATGATTTTAATTCCGCATCTTTATATTGTTATGTGTGAACCATTCTTATGGACTTAGTCCATGCACACATAGGGTTGGCCAGTTAAGGGTCGGACTTTAGAAGTTCGGACTTAGCTCGCGTCGTGACGTCTCGCTGTCTATCGCTCTTTGTTTATAAAAAAAATATAGACTCTGATGTTCGGAAAACTAAGCGAGTGAGAAAGGGCGGGGCGTTACATTTTCATCCATTAAAATTATTAAAACAGTCAATTTAAATTCAATATCTAAAACACTAAGTCCATATATACTCCTTGGTGGGGTTCGGCCATACTACATGGCCGAACCTCACCTTTTGGTTTTTTACCCTTCTTTCCATTCTTGATATCCATTTAAACCCTTTAACATCTTTAATACATTTACATGGGGTTCGTCCATACACCATGGCCGAACCCTATGGTTCCTTAAAAATATATCAAATTTATATGGTTTGATCCTTTGATGGTTCTCATACATACATCCATAATTTTCATGGTTTGACACCCAATAAAATTATTAACCAACTTCCATGGTTTTCATGATCTAATTGTATCTAAAACCATCAACCATATTTCCATTTAAAAATAAAACATAAATAACCTTTCACATGGGGTTCGGCTATACAACATGGCCGAACCCTATGATTCATCTTTTTCTCCGATTAAAAGTACCCAATGTCTTTCCATGGAGTTCGGCCATGGTATGGTTCATCCTTTCCATTAAAACACAATATTCATTCCCTCTATTTTCTTCCATAGGGTTCGGCCATACACCATGGCTGAACCCTTTGGTTCCTTTCTTTAAACAAAATTATCAAAATACTTACCGGTTCCACGACTCCTCCGGTTTTCCTTCGCTCTAACTTGTTCTTCCGATCCTTTCCTTCCTTAGCGTTTTCCTCCTTCTTCTTGATCTTTCACATAGCCGAGAACACTTTCTTGTCAGAGCACCAGCGTCAATCCTTCTTTCCTTTGTGTATGCCGTGCGCCCTTGTTGCCTCTCTTTTTATCAACCTTCTAATCGGTCCTATATTGCTGAAATAGCAAGTGATGATTCCAGCCGTGTGTATAAGATTGCAATTGCTATTCCTCCTTTCCTTTGCTCGGCGGCCCTCTCCTTCTCTTGATATGTCGTGCGCCCCTTGTCTCTTTATTATAAAACTTTCAATCGGTCCTAATTACAAGAAACCAAGATCCCTTCAAATTAGCAATTGCCTTGTCCCGTTCTTAATAAGGAAATGACTCCTTTTAGAGATATTCTAACACATGCGCATATCTCCTATGCGGCCAAGCAACCTTCTTTCTTTGGCAATCCCCTAGTTTCACTCTTAACCAATGAAATAGACACCTTTTAAAGGATTTTATGCACATCCTCATGAATATGCATATCTCCCACACACGGCCATGTAATCTATATTCCATTCCTAAAATCTTTCCATGTTCTCTCTATACACATGTCACTTAATTTATACCCCTTATTTATAGATATTGCATACCATTTTAATTCAGCCCCATTTAATTCTATTGAAACCATTTCCACAATCTGTTGGGTCTTAATTGGGCAATGACCCAACACTTTACCCATCTAAGGTCCATATTTAATAATTCACAAATTAAATGGGTAATTTTCATATATATTAATAACTTGGAAATCTGGGGTGTTACATGTGAAGTCCACAACTAGGGCAAATAACCTCAAGGGGGTAGGGGCAGAAAGTATAGTTGTGCCCCTCCTGGTTGCACAATTCACACGTATGCTCGGGCGAGATCTCCCCTGCGGATTCTCCTATCATTGGGATATCTCCCATATTCTCTTCTGGAAAAGGAACTTGAACCACCTCGACATCCTCGGGTGATCCTACTTCAACGTCTACGTTAACTTCCACAGCGCGGACTGGCCTGCTGGAGTTGTTCGAAGGAGAAACCAGATCTATAGGACAGCTAGGGGTTCCTTTGTCCCACAACTCTGTATATTTTATGCTGTTCGACATATCTATATCACAACAACAGAAACATATCAATGACAACCGCAATTCTAATCCAACTAATCTTTGTTTTGGGGAATTTCCCTATATATCACATAATGTCTCTTGTTTGGGGAACTTTCCTATGTATCATATAATGTCTCTTGTTTGGGGAAATTGCCAAATAAGCACTCTTTGTATTTCTTTGTTTTTGGAGAAACTTCCTAAGTATCAACCATTGTTTCTCGTTTTGGGGAAATTGGGGAAATATCTCCTATTTTACTATGTTTGATACTTCCAATTTATAGTGACTATACTTCCCTTGATATCATTCCTTTTTCGTCAAGTATTCTCATATTCAATTTTCAGTCTGAATCTAACGAAGTAAATTAATCCGGCCCCCGTGCAGTAGACTCCAAAGAGTCGGTCAGTTGGGATTCTTATCTGTCAGTGAGACATGATACCGTCTTAATCTTACTTCGAAAGATTCATCCTTCCCGTTTCGATCTGATATTAACTGTAACGCCCCGCCTTTTTCACTATGCCGAAAATCAAAGTCTAT
Source organism: Chimonanthus salicifolius (assembly GCA_013350335.1). Lineage (NCBI taxonomy): Eukaryota > Viridiplantae > Streptophyta > Magnoliopsida > Laurales > Calycanthaceae > Chimonanthus > Chimonanthus salicifolius. Next base: position 39,766,747 of record CM023537.1, on the reverse strand, counting down.
TTTTTTTATATAATAGAAGAATGAGAGAGAGCGGGACACCACGACGCTAGCTAAGTCCGAGTTTCTAAAGCCCGACCCTTAACTGGCCAAACATACGTGTGCATGAACCAAGTCCACTAAAATGGTTCACACGTACTCAAGTTAACATGTAGAATAATTCATAAGTGCGGAATTATAATAGAATGTCTATCCTATTTCATTTTAGATAGCAAAGTAGTTCGTCGCTTAACCATAATTAATTTAAGTTTCAATATCCAAAATTAAACATTCCAAACCATAGCAAAATATCTAAGTTATAACATGCCCAAATGCTAGCTACTCAAATTACATTGTCCATGAGTAACTTAAACAAATTGAAGCTTAATCATCCAAGCTCCTAAGCTTGGCTCCGATCACATCCTTCATTCCATCTATTTCCTATGTCATCAACTAGGGTAGAAGTAGGGCATTAGACAACGCGCCCAGTAGGTACTCCAATTAGGGTTAACACATGGGTTAGTACCAAAAATCCAGATATAATATATCATACCATACTTATAAGGCATGGTATCCAAAAAAGTATATGATAATAGAGATCCAATCATATAGATAAACACCAGAAACATTGCATGATAATAGAGATCATAATCATGCTGAATCAATGCCATGCCATGGGTGTCATATGCCAGGAGTCCCACCCATCACCCATATCTGTAAGGTCTCGGAATTTGGGAATTAATATAAATGTGAATATTAATTATTTTAATGATGGAAATTAGAAAATTGGTGGAGTAAATGGTAAATGGGCCAAAATTGGATAAAGGCCCAAGTGTGGCCCAATAGACTATGGTTTGGATTTAAATTTATTTAAATGGGTCAAGAATGGTCAAATTGGGTCAAATACCCATTTGGGACCCAATGGGTCAAGATGGTTAAGCTCTAAGGTAAATGGGCTAGTGGGAAATGTAATTGGGCCATGGCCCAATGGTGATCCATTTAGAGTGGGCTTAATGAAATTCAATCACCCTAAGTAATTTGGAATTAAACAATGGTGGTGTGGCCAAGTGGGACCCACCTCCACCTCATCAAGTGAGGTGGCATGTGGGCCAAGGTTTGATGGGGCCGGCCACGATGGTTGACTTGGTCAACCATGGGTGGATTCATAGAAGGAAGTTAAGAAATGGAATTAAATTAGGTGGGAACTAATTAACCTAAGGTAATTAGTTAATTTATTAAATGATTAAAATAATCAAATGAGGGTCAAATGGTCAAAAAGTGGAAAACCAAATGCCATCTTATCTTAAGGCATCAAAAAACGTTGGCAAGTGTTGTTGGGGTCAAAAAAGCATGGAAAATATCTATGTGGGGTTGGTGGGAGGAATTGATTACTCCACCCAATTGAGATAAACCTTATCTCTTTTAACCATCTTCTTCCATCGATGCTCTTTTCTCTCATTTCATTTTTTTCCCATTTTGATCTCCACCACCGTCCCACACTCTAAGAAGAGAAGAAAAAATTAAGAAAGGAAGAGGAGAAGAGAAGAAAGAAGAGAAGAGGTGCAAGCATGGTCCACCATTCTAAGGTCAAGACTTACCATCTTCTTCTCATCATCTCCTCCTTTCCCTCTCTCAAGTAAACCCTACCTTGGCCAATTCTAAGCTTGGAGGTTTCCACCATTGATCAAGCATCTTGACCTACCAAAGATTAAAAGGAAGGAGAAAGGAGGCTAAGGAAGCCGACGGGAGCGGCGGAAGTCGGAGGAGACGACGGATTGTGAGTATTTCTTAAACAAGAGTTTTGGATTTTTTTAGGGTTTAAGAATTGGAATTCTTTTTGGTTAAATTTAATGGTGGCTAAATAATTTTGTGCCATGGATTTTAAATCCATCAAAATGGAAGGATGGAAAGTGGAGGAAACTCTAATGGATAGGTTAGGGTTAGGAAAAAAAAAATGGATTAAGGGTTATATAATTAATGTATGATTTTTTTTAGGGTTTTAAGGAATGGAGGATATGCAAAGTAATTTGGGCATTTTAATGATTTATTAGGGTTTATGAAGAATGGCAAACCATGGAGGATGGTTTAGGGTTTTAAATTTCTTGATTAAATGTGATTAAGTTTGAAGGGGTTTTATAAGAAAAATCATGGGAAAGAGGGTTCATGATTTTTTTAAGGAGTTAATGATTGAATGTAGTGATTTGTAAATGGATTTCATGACCTATTTGTGGGTAAACTTATGATTAATTTTGGTGTTATGTATGTGGGAAATGAATGAGGATTAGAATATTTAAATGGCTAAATTCTAGTGTTGTTATATTATGGTTAAGGAGACACCAATGGACCCATTTTGTGTGAACCAATTAAGGACTAAGATGAAGGTGTATGTATATGGATTAGTAAATGAGGAATATGGCATGATTAAAGGGGACATTCATGGATTCCAAAAATGTAGTTTATGATGATAAAAAAATGATAAGTCAAATGTGTGATGGAACTAAGTGATGTATGTAGACTTGTTTGGCCTAAGGTTAATGTGTTTGTATATGATTAAATTAATGGAGTTTAGGTTCAATTAAGTGGCTGATTTAATGATCTTGAGATATGGGTGATGGGTCATTAATGGACCTAAATCCATGAATGAATTTTTAGACAAAGAAATGTATATAATTAAGTTAATGTTTAACTATAGGGGAGGTAGTGGCAAAACCGTAAATATTAATCAAAATGAAGCAACCCACTAAGATATGAGGTATGGGCTTAGAAATGGTTAAAATATGGACTAATTATGTGTATGTAATAAGGTATTGGATATCGCGAGCGGTACGCGTGTCGGTAGCCGGATTATCGGACGAAGCCGAAAAAGGACGCGAGTCGGTATTCGGTAGGATTCCTACCTATTTGTAAGCCATGGATGTGTGATGGTATTTTTGTCATATTTTATTGATTAGTATTTATCTTATGATGGATTTTTACAATTATGGATGCTATTTTTAAGATGGATTTTATTTAATGGCGATGAACTATGATTAAGGTTATGCATTATAAATTAAGGCTATGTATGATATCTTAAGGTTATGAGTTATAAATAGTACATAGCATAATGCATTACATCTCATGCATGGCATGGGCGGAAAAAAAAAATAAACAAACCGGAGTCCATGCTCCGTCGGGGCGACCGAGAACAGGCATGGGGACACCTTGACGAGGCTTTGCCGTCAAGGGGGATATTTTGCGGTTGGACATATCTTGACGAGGTTTTTCCGTCAAGAGGGATATGACAGTATATGGCAGGAATGATGGGTGGGATTCATAACATTGACACCCATGGCATATCATTTACTTATATTTCAGTATATGGTGGTTTATAGTTTTCACTGTGTTATTATCTGTATGTGGTTATTACTAACCCATGTGCTAGCCCTACTCGGAATCCTACTGGGCGCGTTGTTCTAACGCCCTACTTCTACCCTAGCTGACGATGCAGGAGATGGCGGACCGGAAGGGCGAGACGGAAGCCAAGCTTAAGAGCTTGGGGAGGCGGACTAATTATTTTGTTTTACTTTATTTTGGAAAAGATGTATTTGTATAGTTAGCTTGTCGGAAATGTAATAATTTAGGTAGTTTGCTATGTTTAGGTATTATTTTGGATAATACAGTATAATGGCATTTTCGTAATTAATTGGGTATTTCTTCCCTGCTATCTGAAGAACTGGTAGGATAGTTCTATGATCATCCGCATTTATTTTTATGTTCCGTGAGCTTACTTGCTACGCATGAACCGTACTCGTGGACTTATGTTCCACGCACGCGTAGGGTTGGCCAGTTAAGGGCCGGGCTTTAGAAACTCGGAACTTAACTCGCGTCGTGACGTCCGCGCCCTTTGTCACTTTTATTTAAAAAAAAAAAATGCACTCTGATTTTACGGTGAAAAGGGGCGGGCGTTACAATATCACAAAACACATAGTATCTGTAACACTTCGGAATTCTATGTTATCAATATTTACGGAATTTGCCATTTTAATTATGAATTAACAGATACGAACCTTAGATGGGTAAGGTGTTGGGTCAATGGCCCAATTAGGACCCAACGGTTATGGTATAAGGTTCAATTTTAAGTAAATGGGTAAGGCGCATTTAATTGGGCTAATGTTGCTATTTGGGTCAAAATGCCCAATTGGGACCCAATGGGTCGTGGTTAACTTGGTTGCCCACCAAATGAGTTCAAGCCTAATTAAATGGGGCTGAATTAAAATGGTAATATAATATGTCTATAAATAAGGGATATGGATTAAGTGGCATGCGCATGAGGGAACTTGAAAGATTGCATACGGATGTGAGGTTTAAGGATGACACACACGCATACACCACAAAGGCTAGATTTTCTCTCAAGAAAATCAAGGAGTTTTAATTGAACAAGGATTACCTAAGATGGGCAACACGCATAGATGAGTTGGGATTAGGCAATGACATTTGATTGCCTAATCCAAATAAAGAACATGTCTAAAAATATAGGTTGCTTGGCCGTGTAGGAGATATGCACATCTACAAGGATGCGCTGGAGTTTTCATTAAAAAGGAGTCCTTTTCCTTGTCAAACAGCGGTACTAAGGAATAGCAGTTGCAATCTATACACACGGCTGAAATCGTTACTTGTTATTTCAGCACGATAGGATCGAATGGAAGTATAATAAAAGAGAGGCAACAGCATAAGACAAGAGGGGCGCACGGCATACACAATCAAGGGAAGGCTTGACGCTGGTGCTCTGGCAATAAGGTGTTCTCGGCAGTGTGTAGAGAAGGAGAGGGAAACCAGCTGTGTGAAAGATTAAAAAGAAAAGGGGAATACATACAAAAGGGGCTAAGGAAGGAAAGGATCGGAAGAACAAGTCGGAACGAAGGAAAACTAGAGGAGTCACAGAATCGGTAAGTATTTTGATAATTTTGTTTAAAGAAAGGAACCATAGGTTCGGCCATGGTGTATGGCCGAACCCCATGGAAGAAAAATTAGGGGAGGAATATGGTATTTTAATGGAAGGATGAACCATAGGGTTCGGCCAAAGAGCATGGCCGAACCCCATGGAGGGACTATGGTTATTTTATGGGTTCTTGAAGAATGAAAAACATGGAAAGTTTATGAATGTTTTAGAAGATTTAAAATGGAGAGGATATTAGTGAATGGATATAAAGAATGGAAAGAAGGGCACAAAACCAAAGGGTGAAGTTCGGCCATGTTGTATGGCAGAACCCCACCAAGGGATGTGTATGGACTTAGGGTTTTTAGATGTTGAATTTAAGTGGTTTGTTTTCATAATTTTAATGGGTTTCAAAACATGAAAATAATAGATGAATGTTAATGATTAAATGGTCTTAAACATTGGAAATGGTGAAGAACCATGGACCATGGGTTTGGCCATGTTGTATGGCCGAACCCCACAAGTTGGGTTTATGGACTTGGACATTATTGTAAATTAAATGGGACATGGTTTTAATTGATTGATATATTATAAGGTAATAGGACCTCACAAGGTGTGTACGATCGTGAGCGGTTACCAGATGGAAGCGCAAGGACACGTTAATGGTCTTTGGTAGGATTCTACCTCTTTGAAACCATGGGTTTATGTACAATGCTTTTATCTTAATTTGATGAATTTACGTTGTAAAAGATATGTTTTAAATGTGAGTTTTAATGCTATGTTTACAATATAAAATAGCATGTGTTTCATTAGCATCTCATGCATGGCATGGGGTGAAAGATATGTAACCAGAGGGGCCACACTCCGTCGTGGCGTCCGAAAAACCTATGTGGGATACCTTGATGTGCATTTCCATCAAGAAGAAACCGGAGGTGTAACACCCCGCCCCTTTTCACTATGCCGAAAATCAGAGTCTATTTTTTTTTTTTTAAATAAAGAGTGACAAAGAGCGCGGGACGTCACGACGCGAGTTAAGTCTGAGCTTCCAAAGCCCGGCCCTTAACTGGCCAACCCTACCTGTGTGTAGAACTAAGTCCACGAGAAAGGTTCACACGTAGAGAGTAAGCCTGCGGAATATAAACTTAATGCGGAGTTATAATAGAGTCTATCCTACCAATTTTTAGATAGCAAGGAATTACATCACTTAATTAATAAATACCTCAACTTAAAATGTCCAAAATAAAAGTCCAAACCATAGCAATAGTCTAAGTTATTACAGTCCAACGAGCTAAGTCACGTCCTTCACTTCCTCCATTTCCTGCGTCATCGTCTAAGATAGAAGTAGGGCGTTAGACAACGCGCCTAGTAGGTACTCCAAGTATGGTCAACACATGGATTAGTATAAACAAAACACATAGGTATAAGTATATCAAAACCATGCAAGTAAATGTCACGCTATGGGTGTCATATGCCATGAGTCCCACCCATCATCCATATCATCATTACATAATGTCCCTCTTGATGGAAAATGCACATCAAGGTATCCTCCTCAAATGCCTTACGGACGCCCCGACGGAGTGTGGATCTCCAATTACAAATCATCCCTCCCACGCCATGCATGAGATGCAAGTGTAAATATGCCAAGTGATAATACAAACCATAGCATTCAAATCCAATCATTAAGACATATAATTTGATACCAAAATAATTCAAGTAAAACATTCATATACACATAATCCGTGGCTTTCAATGAGGTAGGAATCCTACCAATGTCTAATACCGGGTTCTTGTGTTTTTCCGTCCAAATATCGATCACCGATGGCGCACCGCTTGCGACATCCCGTTACCTTATTACACATCAACAAATCAAACCAATGTTCCAACCATGTTTAAGTCCATAGTACATGCCTTAGTGGGGTTCGGCCATACACCCACTTGGTTTTTGGGTCCCTTTTTAATCTTTAGCTCATTTTAATCATGTGGCTCTAAGATCAGCCACCCTTTGGTTCATTAATCCAACACATTTAACATTAAGGGAACCCTAAGTTCCAAAAACACTCCCCATGGGTTCGGCCATACACCATGGCCGAACCCATGGTCCCTTCATGTTCACCATTTTTCCATCTTTAGCCATCATTCTTTCTATGGCTAAACACTCCTTTTTCTTACACATACTTAGGTCCATAATTGATCCATAAACATGAATCCATACATGATTCATTAATCAAGACATAAAAACCATCATAAATATCCATTTCCTTGACTTAAAACCCATTCATTTTAAACATGCATAGATCCATACTTAACTCATAAAAAGGGTTCATAAAATGGGTCATGGGGTTCGGCCATACACCATGGCCGAACCCATGATGTCATTTCCTCCTCTTTCTTAGATCCTTTACAACATTTTAGATCCTCAACCCAAGTCCCTCCATGGGGGGCTTTAATCATACATTTATATCATCTTTAACTACATTTAAAATCCATTAAAGTTACCAACATTCCCTCATCATCACCATGGTCCAAATACCTCTAAGTTCACCAATCACTCTCCATGGGGTTACCCATTTGTGTTACTCCATGGGGTTACCCATGCTGTAATCTCTTATGTGTTACTCCTCCAATCAGTTACCCATTTGTTCTCCAACCTTGGAGTTACATGCATGAACCATCAATCTATGTATTGCTGTCTTTTGAAGACCCAACCAATGTACTCTAACCATTTCCAACATGTAAACACTTTGCATTTGAAATAACACTCCCACCTCCAACGTCTTCCATGTATATCTTTGTGATTATTTGCATTCTCTCCTTTATTCATCTCTCATTATCCTTGCATTTGTAACTCTCAAAACAGCCATCCCACTATCTCCATTGTAGCCATTACATGCATGCAATGTACTCATGCATCCAACGTCCCTATGCATCCCATGTAACTTCAAAATGTAACTCCCATTCAAAATGTAACTCCCATTTTATTCATCACATAAATGGGAGTTACATGCATGGTAATGCCTCCCATGCACCAACGTTTTCCTTGCTTAAAATTTGGAATTAAACCACTTCCCCTCTCATTCACACACTTCACTCACTTACAATAAATTTAACTCCCTCAACTCAACTTTTTCATTTAATGTAACTCAACTAATAAATTCCACTCAACTCAACTCCAACATTTATTTCAACTCAAACCCAACTTAAACATTTAACTCATCTTAACCCAATTGAGCTTTGAGCTCACCAAATAGTCAAATATGTCAACTACGACCCACTGGGTCCAATTTGGCCATTTTGACCCATTTAACAAAATTTGACCCAATTATGAATTTTGACCCGTTTAAGTATATCTTAAACATTTATTTGTTTTGTAAACAAACTACCATCCTTTGGGTCTTGATTGAACCATTGACCCATTTAAATTCAAATCAATTTTATCACAATGGCAATTCTGTAAATATGAATAATTTCATATAAATTGCTAACTTTGAAATTCCAGGGTGTTACATTAATTCCACTTATTTATCTTTAATTCACCCATGAATTCACCCATGGTTGACCAAGTCAACCATGGTGGCCGGCCCCACTTATGCCCTAGCCCACACGCCACCTCACTTGATGAGGTGGAGTTGGGTCCCACTTGATTATGCCACTTGATTTATTCAAAACTAACTTAGGTGATTTTAATCAATTAATTCAACTCAATTCAGCTTTGACTCACCCATGGTTGACCAAGTCAACCATGGTGGTCGGCCCCACCTTGTCTTGGTCCACACGCCACCTCACTTGATGAGGTGGCGTTGGGTCCCCCTTGGATAATTCCACTCTTACATTTGCCCATGAGATGGACCCCATTCCTTTGATCTTAATTGGGTCCATGGCCCAATTAAATTCACTTCTTACCCATTTACCCTAATGCTCAATTCATCTTGACCCATTTGGGTCCTAATTGGGCATTTGACCCACTTGACCACAATTGACCCATTTAAATGAAATTAATCCAATCCTTGGTCCATTGGACCATACTTGGGCCATTGCCCCAATTTTGATCCATCAACCATCCATTCCATCAAAATTCTTAATTTCAATAATTAAAATAAATAATAGCCAATGTAATTATTGATTTTAAAAATCCGGGCCATTACAATATAACCCTCTTTTGAAATTTTCGTCCCGAAAATTCGAGCGAAGTAGGGTTTCAAAACAACTTATTCTAAAAGCTCTGGATGAACGGCTCTCATTTCTGACTCAAGTTCCCAAGTGGCTTCCTCATTACCATGTTGATCCCATACCACCTTGACGAACTGAATAGCGCGGTTCCGTAGCACTCTTTGTTCCTTCCCAATCACTCTGACCATCTTCTCCACATAAGTTATGTCGCTCTGCACATCGACGTCTTGCAAGTTCAACACATGTGAAGGATCGGGGTTGTACTTCCTCAACATGGACACGTGGAATACATCGTGCAAAGATGATAACTGTGGAGGAAGTGCCAACTGATAGGCCACCTCCCCCACCCTCTTCAAGATTGGAACCGGCCTCACAAATCTAGGCGACAGCTTCGCTTTCTTCTCGAATCTCATGTGTCCCTTCTGTGGCGAGACTTTCAAGAACACTAAGTCTCCCACCTCAAACTCAAGGAACCTTCTCCTCTTGTCGGCATAGCTCTTCTGACGACTCTGCGCAGTAAGTAGGTGCTGTCGTATCAACTTAATCTGTGCCGTGGTCTCTGCGACTAGCTCGGATCCAATCAGTGCAGGCTCACCAGCCTCTGTCCAGCACACTGGTGATCTACATGGCCTACCATACAAGGCCTCAAATGGAGCCATCTGGAGGCTTGTTTGGTAATTGTCGTTGTAAGAGAACTCCACCAGCTGCAAGTGATCCTCCCATCCACCTTTGAAGTCTAGCATACATGCTCTCAGCATATCCTCCAATGTCTGTATCGTCTTCTCTAACTGTCCATCAGTCTGTGGATGGAATGCTGTGCTAGTCAATAGATCTGTCCCCATGGCTAACTGCATGTTCTGCCATACTCTGCCGGTGAATCGGCCATCTCTATCGGACACAATAGTCCGGGGAATACCATGTAGTCTGATGATATCCTGGATGTACCGTTGACCCAAGGTCTCAGATGAATCTGTCATCTTGATGGCAAGGAAGTGCGCAGACTTGGTCAACCGGTCCACCACGACGCATATTGCATCGTTGCCGTTGGAAGACCTTGGCAACCCTGTCACAAAATCCATGGAGATGTGCTCCCATTTCCACTCCGGTACTGGTAAGGGTTTGAGTAAACCCGATTGCTTCTGATGTTCCGGTTTAACCTGTTGACAAGTTAGGCAGTCAGCAACAAACTCGGCCACATCTTTCTTGAGTCCATGCCACCAATAGTGCCTCTTAGGCACATATGTCCTACCTCGGAATACAAGACCCTATCCCGGTCGTAATTCCCATTCCAGTATGACCT